>JAQGBJ010001343.1:0-24069 GCA_034698345.1 Sphaeridia pumilis | reverse complement strand
AGTCATTATCTCCATCGCAAACCCATGACTGAGGAATACAATGTCCTGACCGTGGACAAGTGAACTGTAAATACAAATATCCTCCTCTTCAAAAACTGCCATAACAGCGTTGCTAATCTTAAGCAAACTTTGCAACCACGAGTAAATTATTTGCTCATCACGTAATACAATCTTCATGCATGCGTAATACCAGTATTATAAAAGTTTGCCAAGCTGGTAATATGGGCATGAAACAACATCTGGTAAATCTCTTGAAATCGCCAAGAACATTGTAAATAGACTTAAAAGATAAATAATAAGCTTACCTGGAAGTAAGCACAGGTCTTCTCGGCACAAAATTCGCCTTCATCAGAACCATCACCGCAATCGTTCTCAGAATCGCAACGCCAGGTTCCAGGAATGCATCGACCGTTGTCACATCTAAACTGACTTGATTCGCATGTAACATTGACACAGCCAACTTCGTCGCTGTGATCGCCGCAATCATAATCAGAATCGCATTTGAAGGTCGCTGGGATGCATCTGCCAGATTTGCACTGGAACTCGGTTGATGAGCACGTGGGTTCTTAAAGGGTAAAAAGCAAACGTGAGGATGGAAAAGCATTAAAATGGCCAAAAAAGATCAAGGACGTACTTGTACAGTTGCGCATTTCATCAGAATTATCGAGACAATCATCATCGCCATCGCAGACCCAAGACTGTGGGATGCACCGTTGATTATCGCAAGTGAAATGCCAGGGATGAGAGCAAGTTTTTACAACTTCCGCCGCAGGATCCACGACACACTTTTTGCCGTCCAACTTTTGTCCATTTGCACAACCACAACGTGCCTCGACACCTCCCTTCTTTTTCGGCACGGGGAAACACAGACCTTCACAACCACCATTGTCAACAGAACATGGATGTACTCCGATGCTGCGCTGGTTCTTGCGGGAATAAACTTTGACACCGTACAATCGGTTACTTTCATCCACTCGAGTCACAATTTCTTCATTTCCTCCAGTCGTCTTGTTCAACCGGAAAATGGCATCCAAGCGCCAATCAGTAACGTAAACAAAACCACCGTGAACCACCAAGCTGAAAGGATGTTTAATCAGTCGGCTTGTCACAGTCTTGATGTCACCTCCGTCCAGGTTGGAGTGCTGAATGTGGTCCAGTAAAGCGTCGCACCAGTACAGCCGGTCCTCGTCAAAGTCTATCGACAAACCGTTTGGCCAGCCAAGAAGAACATTTTTGAAAACAACGATATTGGTTCCGTCAGCGTTAGCCCTGGAAATGTTGGCAGGGCGGTCCCATTCAGAGAAGAAGACGTAACCGCGATTTGGGTGAACCACAATAGCACGAGGGCGTTTTAGGTTACGAAGAAGTACTTTTCGGATGGTGGTGTTCCGAGTAGACAGTACTGATAAAGTACCTTCCTTTGAGTCGATGTAGTAGAGATTTTTGCTAGCCCAGTCCATGGCGAGACCCTCAACACCTTCGTTTTGAGCGGCGAGTACAATTTCCCTATTTGATCCGTTTCGACTAACTCGGAAGATGACATCTTGAAGAACTACATTTTACCAAATCCAGGGTCAGTTTCAAGCCAGGTTGATCCATTCTCGATTTTGCTTATACTTATACTTTGTATATAATTGCTACTTACCATCGGAGTAGTAAATGTAATCGTCATAAGCGTCGTAATCCAAACCGACAAATCTTGCTGACCTTGAAACTACCGGAGCAATGGCGTCATTGAAGCTTTCGCCAACAGGATCCAGAACTTGACCTTTGACGAACTTTTGCTGGCTGTAAATGAGGAAATCGGAAACACCTGTGGAATGAATGCAAAAGATGAGTTAATTGAATTAATTCAGCAATAACAACCTTTCTGCGTTTTTTGGCAAGAGGCCCAACTGCTCTATCAGGCGAAGCAAAATGGTGGCAATTGGCTTCAAATTAAACGCCCAGTAATATAACCAGGCCTACCTTAAAAGGAAGCACATTTGGGAATCGAGAGCTCAAAAGGGATGATATAAAAAATGTGGATGTATCAATCCCGTTTGTGAAATTACGGCCCCTCGATTCCGAATATTCATCATCAATGCAATAAAAAAATTCTCAGGCACTTGCAAAGCATGCAGTCATAGAGACGATTCGAAAAGGGCCAAGAAGAAGGACATTATCTTTCGTTCAGGACGCAATTTTCCTTGGAAACATTTGTATGCAACGAGAGCAGAATCATGGTGGAGACTTTGTGCCCAAGAAAAATAAGAATCGTGATTACGCTTCGAAACTGATTGTAAAGCATTGGTCCCGTACACCGGTGGAAGAAGCGTGTACAAGTTGTCTTACTTTTTCAGCCTTACTGTGAGAAGCAAAGAGGAATAACATGTGTGTGCAATACAGTCTTTTTAAACAAGAACCGAAACCAAGCCCTACTAAATACGTTCATCCTTTCTTTGCGTAGCTTGAAGCGTCATAAACCTGGTTTTGCAAATCGGCAAAAATCTATCAAGTCTTAATGGCCTTCCGTCGTCTCATGTTGCGGAAGACTTGCATGCAACCTGATCGGCAGGGTATATGGATTTTGTGGACGCTTCTTTTCTTTTGAAACATCATTTGACGGTGAAATAATCAACAGGATGATCGCCGTTGCCCCTCTGACCTTCTCATCTCGTTAATGTCAAATGGGTCGTCCATGTTAGTATGTCCGTCTCGAGGTCTAAATAGACTTTTGCCGCTGCTATATACATGTACATGTAAAGCATCTTGCAAGGATTCTCTTTCAAAAACAACCTGCTTCTTTACCGTGTCCGCATGGTTTAAAATGTACGGAAAATTAGGTCCGACACGCCCTTGCAAAAAACAGCCATTTTTCAATACTCAAATGCTTCGGGACATTCAAAGAGCGTATTAGCCGAGATATCCAGAGCTCCTCTAAAGTGGACGTACATGTTTGTACCTGGCTTCAAGGCCTTTCTCGTGACTTACCAATAATATAGTGCACACAAGTGCAGCAACTTGTTGAGTATTAGCGGAAATTTGGTGCGTGAAGATTTTTTGCTTTGGAAAAAGTATGTTACAGTCACGTCGGGGGTTTTTCTCGGCTACTTGAGGTAATTGCAAACGCTCATATGAGCCATATATATTGCGGTCAACACCTGCCAACATTTCTTCTGACCTGAACCAACTCTCACTGATTAGCAAAAGAGCAAAAACTAATGGGCCTCTCACACCAAATCAAAAGTATATAAGCTTCTAAATATTACAGCCAAATGTGAGCAGTAAAAAATATTAATTTTCATATACTTACGGTTGCATTGCTTTCTGTTCTCGCCGAGCTGCCATCCAAGATTACAAGCGCATTCATATCCAAGTTCATCGTTTCGGGCTGTCAAAATGCATAGGTGTTCGCAACCACCATTGTTGTCACCACAAGGCGATGGGATTTTAGGCTGGAGGAGGGGATGGACAACTTTGATGCCCTTTGGTTCTCGAGTTTCAGATCTGTTGCTGTACAGGACCAATGAGCTGTTGGCTCCGATGAACTTGTCAATTGCCAAAACTCCTTCCTTGGTTCCATCGGTGAAAAATACCTTGGATTCAAAAACTGCCAACTTGGATGGCGATGGGACATAAGCCGGACCTGCAAATTAGGTAGCAATTAAATTTATACGGTTCATCCTCTTGTCTAATACCAGCAACGCGTGTCAAATTCGCCAACTTGAAAGTATTCAAGCTTACAAGTTACGCCAGGTTGGAAATAAAAGTGTGTGTGGACGGGTCATATAGCGTATGAGAGTAAATCTCATTCTCGAAAAAATGTTGTCGTACATTACATCAACTGACAGGTCAACCGTAACCAGTATTCTGGCAATGGTCATCCATTTCTATTGCCCATTCAGCCATTTACCTTTGGCAAAATCTCATCTCTGTGGACCAGCATTTTTATTCTCGACGGTGGCAACATGAATACAATATTGTTATTACTTTGGATTCAAACCACATCATCAAATCGGCTCACAGTCAGTGTGAAAAGTGCCAAAGACCAGCATATAATCATATGTCGAGGGAGAATTATATACTCATGCATAGTTTACGCAGAGATCCGCACACACACACACACACACAAATAATGTAACCAGTCCTGACCAGCTTGCAATTTTAAGCTACGCGTAAAACTGGTTGAGAAGAAAAAGTACAATTCTGCAAACGCTTTCAGGCTTTTTGGACTTACCTCGTACAACGGGGAATCTGTTCTGTCCATTGTAGTCGACTGTTTCAATATAGTCCAGCAAGGAGTCACACCAGAAAATTCGCTTGGTAACCAAGTCGACAGTGATACCCGAAGCCCGGTAAACTGCTTCATTGACGACAATATTGACTAATGAACCGGCCATTGTGGCTCCCACGATCCGTGTACTATCCGCAATGAACATCAACCTAAATTCGCAAACAACAAAGCATTTTAGCACATGTATGTGTGAGTATAAGGGAAAGTTTTCCCTTGCAACAATATCAGCTCATTATTATCTTCGTGCCCATCATTATAGTGCTCCTGGCTTGATTTCCACGGAAGTGAAAAACCGAAGAAAATATACAGGTGTGTTCAATCATGAAACACCACCTTCCCTTTGTGGACCAAAGTTGAGCTTTGTATTTTTACCTTCCTTTTGGTGTCATATACAGGATTTTACACCTTATTACTGTACTTTGAATGGCTACCCTGTATTAATTTGGTCTCAACAAAAGCTACACATCTTTACAAAAAGAAAATTCAGCTTCACAACAATAAAGCTTGTCAGTTTATAATTACTTTTCTCTCAAGTCAGTCCGTCAATTTCAAAGTGAATTTTTTCGTTCTCCTATGCACATGTACGTGTGACGTTCGCAAATCAGCATTAAAATGGCCCCAAGGAACCCATCTTCCCTACCGATTCATTACCCCCTTGGAAGCAATTATCTCGCGTATATTATACGCAAACTGGGTATTTGTCTGACATTCCCTGCTATGCATTCGTTGAATCCTACTTGAACGCTAACAGGTACGCTATAAATGTTAAGGAAGCCACGCAACCACCACCAAGGTAAATACCAAGGATGATAAATTCGCATACTTGGCGAGGTTATTAAAATCCTGGAGTGCATTCACTTCACCATGACTTTCCTCACATTTCTTTCATCTTCAATCGCTCAACTCTTTAACAAATTCGCACAGCAGCCCCAACAATTCCCAATGATCAAGTGAGCAGCAATGAACCAACAGCAGTTTTCAGCTCGCGGATTGGATCACCATACACCTCACTCGCTTCCCTCACAACTCACACCAACTAACTCAGTCAGCCAACGGAACAATAAGCCAGCCAGGTATGAAACAACAACAGTTACGCAAGAATCGGCAATACAATTTACTTACCCTGCGGTTGGATCCAATGCTATGTCGCTCGGGTTTGTCAAATTCCTTCCCAGCACGATACCATGGTAATGTCCGTCAAATTCGAACACGTCAATCTTTTGGCCAAGACCGTCGACAACGTACAGCTTGTCGCCGATCCAGTCCACGGCCAAAGCCACTGGCAGCCAGGATCCTCCGACGGTGATTTCTCCGCTTTTACCGCCTCCACCGCCTTTGGCGTTCAAGTGGCTGATGTAGTTAATTTTGCGGGTTTCGATATCAGACCAGAACAAAATCTTCTTGCCGTAATGGTAGTCGAGGCCGGAGCCGCTTGTAGTGTTTACAAAGAGCTGCAAATCGGTCAAAATTTAGCTACAACACCAGCAAGCAGATAAAAAAACCAGTGAAATCCCTCACCTGTTTATTAGATCCTTTGATGTCCATAGAGTAAATATTTTGATTATGGACAAAATAAACTTCAGCCTGGTCTCCAGTGGCCTTGCAACCCTTGCCTTCAACCAATTGGTATCCTTTTGCACAAGAGCAACTGAAGCCACCGACAGTGTTTTCGCAAAATTGGTCGCAAGGACCCCATTCTTCGCATTCATTTTTGTCTGTAATTTTTACAGGCTTTTAGCACCAGTGTTTTTGAAAGAGTTCAGGCGTCAGAAACGGCTTTTACCTGTACAAGATCTAGAGTCGTTCGCCAATTGGTACCCGGATGAACAAATGCAGACTCCGCCTTCCAACGAAGGTTTACATTTGTAAGCGCAATCCAAAGCGGAGCAAAGGTTAGAACCTGCGATTGAAATTTGGATTGTGTACATGAAGATTGATTGTCGATAAATTTGCAAACAAAAGTCAAGCTCTCGGTGTAATAACGCTGCACATCTGATCTAAACTTGCACCACAGATTGGCATTTCTTGCATCACTATAAGGCTATAAAAAAGGTTTCAAAGTCAACATTACATACCGCATGAGATCTCATCCGATTTATCCGTGCAGTCTTGAATTCCATCGCAGACGGAGCTTTTGTCAATACACTTGGGCTCTCCATCGGGTTTTCCCTGCAGACACACAAAGTCATAAAAATTACATTTTAAATGTCTCTATTACCTCCAACATAGTCATCTGTCAAGCATTACTTAAATATTTAACTCGGTCACTAAAGCAAACTTTGTAAGCAAATATATTTAGTTTTAATGTAGGATCCGGCTTCAAAAATATTCGCTAAATACTTGGAAGCTAAAAGCTACAGATACAGAACCTTCACAAGAATAAAAAGTTTGCTTGAGATGCAGGAAAAAGCATCGATCCACGTGTCATAAAAATAAATTCAGCGAATCTTATCCTCATTGAAACTATGATACTAAAAACGTAAAATGTTTGACATTGCTATCGGACGCTAGGTACGCAAATTCCATCTCTGACAGTGTTTGTTCTTTAGAATCACCTTCACATGCAACCCAACTGGGATATAATAAAGTTACTTGAAATAATGAAGTTTTCTATACGGCAATCAACCTAAAAGTGGAAATTCACAAAGCTTGCAGGCATGTAAAAATGAGTGACAGGAAGCAAGTCACACATTTGCAAGGCCTTCTTCCCACCGTAGTTCTCACGACACGGCGACACTACCTATCTCTTTGTACAACACATTTTTGAAAGCGTCGCTCAAGTTTGCAGCTTCTGGGACACTTGCAATTACCTTGAAAAAGCGACTACATTGTCTTTGAAGTTGATGGAGAAATGAGAGGAAGGACTTGCTCTTACCTTTGGACACTGAAACTTTCCTCCTGGGCATTTGATTGTTGTACAGTTCTTTTCATCGGACCGATCGGCACAATCCATGCGGCCATCGCACTGCCATCTTGCCGGAATGCAAAACTGATTGTCACACCTGAACTGTTCCTTGTTACATGCGGGGAAATTGCAGTTCATCTCGTCCGAGCCATCTTCGCAATCCTTTCTATGGTTACATTTGTAGGATTTGTCAATGCACGCTCGTCCATTGGCACAGGCGAATTGTGATAAACTACAACTTATAGTCCTGTCAAAACAAATTATACAATCACATCCTCAGTCACGTCCAATCAATACGCCTCAAAGACTTCCCCAATTCAGTCTCGTTCTCGTGAATAACAGCTTATTTATCAATTGAGCATTATCCCATCCGTGATCGCAATCTTGGCTTCATTATCATTATGAATGGTTTATCTGTCACTGGATGCCGTTGACGTTCATAATTAATTTAAAATTTAAAATCAAACTTACCGATCCGGGCAATTTGCTTCGTCCGACTCGTCCCTGCAGTCAAAATACCCATCACACTTTTTGCTCGTGGGAATGCAAAGCCCGTTCCCGCATTTAAAGTCATCGTTATGGCATGCACGGTATTCTGGAACAGACATTAACCCACAGACGAAATTAAAAATTTTCCATGGCAGGACCAGTCGCCGCCATTAATATTCCCGATGCTCTTTCATCTTTCGTTTTGTTTATATGGGATTTGATATTGTGAAAGTGATGGGATTCTGACGAGCTTTACGACTGACTTTAGGCCTCATCACTTAACGAAATCTAGAACCGTGAGGAAAATTCCAATGCCAAAAACAAGGCAGGTTTTGTTATTGTGCCCAGGTAACGTTATTACTCTGTCCAACGAGCCCTTGCTCATACCTGTTACCTTCATCTTGAGAAAAACGGATACGGAAGAAACAACATTATTAGCCCTTTGGAATTGCGTCTACAAAGTGTGAAATTACACGTGTTAGTAGCACGTATAGGGTCCAATACAGCTTGAATTTCTCTCCAACAGTCTCAAATTTCCGTATACCTGCTGATAGTCACGAGAAGGATGAGAGAAAATGCATCGGAGAATGCAACTGCGTCATAAGTTGTAACAGAAAGCCCTTGGAGTCAACTTTTAGCCTTGACAATGAAATTGAATAACTGCGCAAGGAAATACCGCCGAAATGCATTATTCAAGGGTATGATCAATGTATCCTTATTGTGGTTGCTCCATGGCATACATGAGATGTATTTATTGCATTGAAGCGAGAGCCTGAACAAGACTATTTCAGCCCGATGATAGTATCATAATTTCTTCCACTGCTGTATTAATTTTTACGTCAAAGAGCCAAAACGAAAGACGTGAGAGCGTGGAACAAAGTCAAAAAACGATATACTTACGGCAATTTTGCTCATCCGCTTTATCTAGGCAATCGACTTGTTTGTCACATTTGTAATGGAGGGGAATACAGTAGGAAGAGTTCCATTTGTAAACGCCGCATTTAAACTGTGTCGCCGAATCACATTCTGGCGGAGCTGTGGATAAAAATTCATGTTTATCGTCTCCATCCTCTTAACAAAAAAGAAAGGAGACTGCAAAAAGTTTTTTGGAGTCGTCAGTCAGTTGTCTGGTATGGAAACTTGATGCATTCTTGACTCTTGAGCAGGTAAAAATCAGGTGATCATGGTGGGAAACTATTGCTGGATTCCTGAGAATTGTCCGTTTCTCATCGGTCTATATTTGTAGTGCGGCGAGCACCTGTTCTTCTCTTCCAAGGAATTGATAAAGGTTTAAACAGTTTTGCTTCTTCAGGTACATTCCAATCAGCACTGGGTTGAACATTATGGCAGCTTGGACAAATTCGTTGTGATCAAAAGACCATGCATTCTGGTTGGTCAGACGACATTTTCGGCCAGGTACTTGCTCTTTTATCCTCACATGCTCAATGGCTGTCATCTTGATGTTCGCATAGCGGGTTTCGCAGAAGACAAAAAGATAAGTAGCCACGTAGCAAATTTTCGGAGCGGACTATTTGAAGTAGTAAGTGGTCGGTTCGGAAAGCCCCGCGAATTGTGAAAAAATTAATTTTTGTCTGCGCGGCTCGACAAGAAACGGAGAAACACCAGACACTATCCGTATGATGAAGAGGAGGAAGGAACGCTTGTCGTGCAACAAAATCCTTGCGGCAACATAAACAAATTTAAGCGTCAGGGCATTTTCAAACAGTTTCAGCCTAATAAAAAATTAATTTGTTCAACACACGCAGTAGCATTCGCCATCCCACTGTTGACACTTGCTAAAACACTTTTAACGTCTTCCAGTAGTAATAGTAGAACTGATCTTGCGCAACAACGCTTCGGCGTCTATTGTTGTCAACATTACATTGTTGTGGAGCCGAGGCGGAAAAATGGCAACCACATTTTGCAGAGGAACACACAGAAATCAAGGTAATTGCCGGTGCCACCACGAAACGCTCTTGTGCTACCAATAATGTCGTTCGGGTTCTTGACTTTGCTCCGCTGTCTTTGGAGCCACTTGACAGTGTTTAATGGCAGTATTTTTGTACAATGTGACAGTCTTTTGCGCCCAGTCACATGGTTTGTCGCCGCCACGCTTTTTCACTATTAACTGTTAGTCTGCCATATCATCGTCGTCGTTGTCGTCGTCACCAATCAATTCCCGGAATTGCAACAACTCACCGCAGTCAATGTTGTAATGGAAAAAACACACTAAAATTGTAACAAAATATTCACTTGACATTGCTGTCGTCACAAAACACCACAAAAGTCACTATTCACTCCAAGAATGCATTCATCGTTTCCCCCATTTGTACAACTGACTGACAACTTTTCAAAAATGACCTAAAGCAGCAGCAAAGGAGCAAAGAATTAAAATTATAAGAGCAATTAAAAGCAAATTACGGCAATCCCCCGTCTCGTCTTCGGCTCCAGCACCGGATGCTGTCGGCGGTCCACAATCATTGTGGAAGTCACAAAGCCATCGCTTTGGAATACACTTATTTGAAGAGGCACAATGGAATTGGTCGGAGGAACATGTTATAGTTTCTGCAAAATGGCAATATTAAAAATCATTATGTTATTGAATTATTCACTCGCTTATAGTTTCTCCAGCTCCCTCTTCATGCCAGAGCCTCAACAGAGATGTCCAAGTCAATCAGCAATTGCCGATGATGCTCCATTAACAAGTGGTGAAAGACACATGGATGACGCGTACCTGAAACTGGAATACAAAGCAATTTTATTGATTTATTCTTTCAGATGCAAGGTCATTTAAATTCATGCAATCTACAACTGTCGCTCCTGTTTTCGCCCACACTTCGAGAGTCGCCAAAATTTAAAAAACCAGCCTGGCTGGAGAAAGTACAACCCGGTGTCTCCAAAACCACCTGTGGCTTCCAGAGGCGACACCTGTTCCACAACTTTGTGGTAAAAGCTGTACAGTTTTGTTTTTGTGTGACAGTTTTGGCAACATCTCGGTGCTGACAGTTTTTGGGAGGTGTGTAGCTATTGTGATTAATTTTTAAAAAAGTTCAAAATTTTACCTGTTGATTCTGCGATTCCCGAGCCAATGAGGAATAAAAGGAGGAAAATAATTTCACCCATACTGACCCGAACATATTCAAGGCACCAACTGCCAGGAGAGTAGTCAGAGTCAGGATAGACAGACGGACCGGGGGTAAAACATGACAATGTAAAGTAGGTAACAGGGAATAATACGGCTCACCTCCACCCTTTTCTCCTCGTCCTTCCTACCTATTCACAAGAGTTCTCTCAACAACGTTAGCTCAACTGTACACAGCCCTGCACTCAAACACACTCTCAACACAACTCACATTAACTTTAACAGTGGTTCAAAAGTTGGCTCGGAACGACTCTCCCTATTGTATAGTAGTAGTAGTGTATAGTGATTATTTCCCAGTCACAAAATCACCCCGAGAGATTTCAAAACCTGTCTTGTTGTTGCTGTTCCTGCTGAATCTACTGGGTATTTGCTGGGTAGTCTGCTGAACCAACTTTAACTTTTGACGACACAGCTCCGCCACCACACGTATATAGTAACATGAAGGAGTACAGTCAGAGAACAACTCTTTGAGTTTCTTTCACCTTAACTCTTGTTATTATCCTCAAGCCGAGAGATTCACAGATGCTGCTATATCTTCTTGTGACGGTGGGGCTCCTCAGGCCCTGCGCTTCTTGTTCGTCTTCAAGTTTGATCAGCAAAAAGGATTGGAGATGAGCTTTGGAACTTTGGAACGTTGTTAAGTCAAAGCTGCACAGGTAAGCAGGAGGAGACCAGGTAAAGCAACGGGGATTTTTCCCATTACCGCAACAACCTGCACACACAGGACTTATGGTCTCTTTTCTCAAGTCAGTCATATAGTCGAAACAAGATTCCCACCAAAAGCCGCACAACACTAAATTTTATATTATACATCAACTTGTCTGACAACTTGCTCCTCTTTTTGCCAACCGTGTACTATACTACTATACAACAAGTCATTAGATTATAAAACCAAAGCCACTACTATACCGATCGAGGATCCACCGACTCTTGAATGTAGCAACAAAAGTACCATCCATTTATATATATATACTTTGACGACAATGCCATGACAGGAATCACAAAAGTATATTCACCGTGAGTCTTAATAGATTATATATAGAGTCTCTGCCATCGAACAATCAGCCGTATGATCAACAACATTACAACTTCCACACCATCACCACAGTTAGTGTACATTTTGAGGGAGCAAGAAACGATGAGAATTTACGATATATATATTCATATAGCTTCCAACAATAACAAAACGTCCTTTTAAAGTTTTCCACAAGTTTTAAAGTTTGCTTATAGAAGATAAAGCAAATTACACTTGAGGCGGGAAAAAAGTCCAGGTGAAATTATAAGACTTCGAGCTGGAGCGCGGGTACCAGCGATTCATAAGGCTCCAGCTGACATAAGCTTGATTGTGCAGGTTGAGGACTCCTGCAATAAGTTCCAGCGGCGATTCCAAATAACTTTGATGCAGGTCCATGTTTATGATGTTTTACCTTTATAAATTTCTCCCTGTCCAATTGAAGCGTTTGTGTAATATGAATTCATGACGACGACGACGACCTGACTTCCATGGGGAGCATTTCCATAATTGCTCTGTTGTTCTTTGTGACGGAACAATGGAGTCGTTCATCGTGAAGAGTGGCGCTCGCTGCCTGACTTGCTTCGCTTCAGCTATTAAAAGTGCAGTCAAATATATAGATTTACAGGTGATATAATACACAAAAACACAAACAACACTTTTCAAAATACTTGCAGGTCGAAGGCTATAGAAAAATTTATGAAACACATCTTTTTTAAGCTTTCTACAATCATTGGCAAAGATGCATCCATTAAATTCGAGTACTCAACAACCTTTTAAAATTTTAAACTTGATTGCCATTTGAAACACATGTAACTCCACGTTTTGTTGTTCATTTTAAGGTACTTTTTGAAAAATTGTGATTTGATTTGCTAATCAATAGTTCTTGTTGTCGCCGCATTTTAACGTTGCCAATCGACAAGCAACAATTAGCTGTGTACAAGTCGTGCAAATCAGATAAGCCGGACGACGACATTACATTCCGCACATGGTCGTCTTTGCCGGCATTGGGCAACCGGTATACACTGTATATTCTATTGTAAATGGCGAAGATGGCCGCCGACGCTTTGAGTGAATGTAAACGTTGTTGTTGCACAATCCAGTGTCTGTAACTCGGCACCGAAGCTCCTCTGAACGGTCAGAACCGTAACTAAAAGTATCGGTAATTTCCCACCAACGTTTTTAGTTGACAATGTCTCATCATTGTTGAATTCAGCCGCCGCCATTTTCTCATTAGTTGACTCGTCTCCCCTGCGGTTTACCTTCCCTCGTAAAAGTTCCACCACCCAATCAGTTAACGCTAACGACGTTCGAAGAAGGTAACCGATAAATGAGAATTAGGGATGCTCATCAGACACCTGATAATGTCCTTGCGGTACTTGCACTTTCGGCTCAAAATTCTCCAACAATTCAAACCTACAAAATACTAATTCCTTCGGTCTAAGTTTCAGTTTTAAAGCTTGAGGACGGTTTTAAATACTGTAGTATGAAATCTTTGGATTTTATCTCCACTTTGCAGAAACTTGTTAATACCAGCTTTCTTTATCATATGTATTTTGTCAGGTTTGAGCCACACGATAATACGTTTTTGTACTGTACTTGAAAAATGGCATTACAGGAAGGGATGCACAGCTGTCCGTCAAACGTCAAGTGAAGCGTCGGTTGCAATACATTATATTGCATACGTGGTATTTGCGAATCAGCGTTTTCTTGAAGAGGTAATTGCAAAGACGAGTTGTTATAAGATAAATGATCTGGCTGCCTTCTTCATGATATCAAATGAAGCCCAGTAGGGATTTACCGAGAAGGAACTTTGGATCGAACGTGTATATGTGTCCGGAAACGTGCTGCATGTACAGTAAATCCCCTCGATTGCATGATGACTTTGGCATTTCTTGAAATTTACAATCGGTCGTAAAAAACGTTGAATCATCCCATTAGCAAATAGCGGTTTGCTTGTGCGTTTGATTTCTAGGAATGATTTTTTTGCTCTTTCGTAACTATGATTACTCCAGCGTTTTTCTGTCAAAGTGAGTCAACAGCAAGCAAGAACTGTTCTGAAATGTCTTTTTTCTGTCACAAAAAAGGCTGCGATTGATAATGTACAGGTGTGTAAATTAAAAGGTGATTTTAATTCAAGCCAAGACAAACATGTTGTTGGCGGACTTGTAAATTATATCTGTGTCTGTGAGGGACAAGACACGTTGAGCTGCTGTTATTTATCTCGTGGGGAAAATATGGTTTAAACGGATGAAGGGTGAAAGTCGCATTTTTCGCAGGCACTTTTAAATTGTGGCTGCTGCGTATCAGGGATAAAAAATGTTGCGTGAGAATTCTGATAAGACTACTGCCGTACTTTGGCCGTGTCCCAGCTGTTTCCTTATCTTTCCTCAAGCTGATTAAATTAAGTTGTGTCTTCTTTCATTCACTGCTTGTCCCATTTTACTATACGGGTTGATTTATATTTTTTTATATATACGTAAAAGTAACTACTGAAGGCAGTGGTTTAGATGGCGAATTCATTGCACTGGTCCTCTCGGTTGATTACCGTCATTATCTGTCAGTTTCGTGCAAATTCTCTCCTTTACAAGGCAAATCATTATCACGGCCAATCTGATATTTAGAAAGCACACACAATATAAGAAGAATATTGCCGTAAAAATGTTTCCTTCCTCCTCCTCCACCCCAAGCCACATTGTTAAGTCAGGTAAGTAAATCCAAAGGGTTTAGAAGAGCTTGCAGATGAGGCGGACATTTTATTACTTACTTGAAAAGTTCTCATGACACGACTCTTGTCTTGATCGTCGTCCATTATATTCATTTGGTTACAAAGTAACAAAGTTGCTACATATCAAGTCCTACTGGTCAATTTCCCAGAAAGCTTTTCTTTATAACAAGTGTGTAGTATTGTGTAGTTTAATACTGGATTTTGTAGTACCATCATCAGCTGTCTCTGTACAGTATATCAGCAACATTAGGAACCGGCAAGGTTGCCATTTATTTTATAGCGCCGTCGTCCATCGTTTGGTCAAGCGTGTTGGTTGGTAGCGCTTTAATTGACGTATCGTAGACTTAAACTGCGTTGCAGAGGGCAGATTTGTTGTGTATCTATATCATATGATGATGACGAAGTATAGGAAAGATGGAAGGATAAAAAACTTGCATGGCGATGATGATGGCGATTCTGTTGGGCCAGTGGAGTCGGTCGTACAACCGAGTGCCAGGCACCACTAGGCCCATCGCCGCGGCATCCCATTGTTGCGAACTTTGCCATTTTATGAGACTCTTGTTGTTTCTTTCTCTCTCTCTCTCATACACTCGGTCTGTACGTGAGCTTGACCGTCAGCGAGTTAAATCCCAGAGCTATGCTTAATACAATTATCATGCATGTGCATACCATCAAAGTTGGTTTTAAAAAACTATGACATGACGACGACCAGCTGAATTTATCAACAGGTAAATACATTTATGCTCAACACACACAAAATTGGACGGACATTATTTCTGATGGATCAAAATAGCTTTCCCAGAAGCTAAAAATGATATTTTTGTTTTCAGCTTCTGTGCATTTGACAGTTGTACATTTGTATCTTCATGCGGTTTCAATCAATGCCCTCACCTGTATTTCGTGGGCCCTGGGGCGAAGAGCGTTTACGAGCAATGCAACTTCCCTTTCCTATTTTCTGGAGTTCATGTCCACGGTCGAGTTTCAGATAATTCTGATGACGATGACGTGCGATGCGATCGTGTGATGAGCGTAACGCTTGGGATTGAGAGCAGGCCATTTTGCCTTTGGCGGCGTAACAACGTTTTGTGATCGAGGATTCTTTCGCCACTGGAGGAACCATGAAAACATGTGGTCTGACAACCTTGGTCTTTTTTACTTGAACTGTGAGAAGCGTTTGACGGCATAGGTCAGTCAGCTGATTTTGGACCGATCATTTTTCGTTGGGTATTTTCCATATATATAACCGGCTAATTCAATTGTTAAGGACTTGAGGAGATGAAGTCTTCCGGACGGATGAAACGGTTTACGCTTGTGTCGTCGCATACAATTTTTTTCATGACTCATACTCATGACATGTGTTTCAAGCTCAGCTTCCGGCTCTTAAAAGGTCATGCTAGTCTAAAAGATTCCTTTCAAAACGTTTATGCTTTCAAGGGATGAATCTTTATCACGATCAGCTGACCCGGGCTAAATGCTCAGAATGGACATTTTTTAGCTTTCTAGGATTCCAAGCGCTTAACAGCGACCTCGATAAAAGTCAAAAGACTGTGTATTCGAAGGACTAAAGGTTGAATAATATACAGAGTGAGGATAATCTAGCTCTTGTAATTTCCAAGAACTCTAAAAACGTCATTACAATAAACATGATTCGCACTGACTGACAGATAGTGTGAACGAGTCTTTATGCAAGAAACAAGTTTCAGAATCCATAGTTTGCTTGATTTATAAAAAGTTTAATGATTGTATATAACCACTGCGCTCGGGTAAAAGTTAACTGAAACCTTGCGTCCAAAGCGCGACGACTCTTCTGAACGCTTACACAATTTGTTACTTGTCCAGGACAAAGTGTCCAAATCTTGATGCAAACGTTGTCTCTTACAGCTAATCTTTTAAACGTATAATTAGTACAGTTCAATACTTGTAGTAACGAATTACAGTAGGAAGCACGCTATTCTTCGTGTCGATACACATTAACGGTAGCACAGATCGTGAATTTCCTTGATTACAAGTTGTTTGTTAGTAAGCTTAGATGATAATTTGTTTCGCGAGAATAGCGATAATCATAGATAAATAGATAGATGTAGAGTACATGTTTGAACGTATCAGTTAGTATTATGTAGTGTAAGGTAACGGTACAAGTAAGTCCATTTTCCGATCATACACAATTGACTATAAAAACAGACTCAAACTTATACAAGTAATGTTAAAATTGATTATCCAAATTTGAGTAGCAGCAATAAATGCAACTGACGTAGGCAGCATGACGCAACACTGGTCCGGATTATAATTGTAAGATTCTTTAGACAAGAACAGAGATTTAAAAAATCCTAGCTTGAAAGTGAGCTTTAGCGGGACCAATAGTTCATGTTATGTTCCTCAGCTCAAGTCCTTTAGCGCAACATCAAGATGGTCTTTTGTTCCTGGATGTGTTTCAACTTTGGAAGTCATATCTCTTTTAAATTAGTCTTGCAAACAGTTCGACCGGGTCAGGATTGGAAGTGACAGTACAGTATGAAAACGCACTCGGCTTTGTGATATGACTTTTGAATTTTAGGATATTTTTTGTGTCCTACTACTGTATGGCACATTGCACAACACAAACCGCATCTGGTAAATGCGGTTCCAACTGAGATTTTCTCTCAAGTTTCTATCTAATAGTACCCGTTTCTCAACAACAAAAGGTTCGCTGTCGGTCCTATATTCAGCTGCGCACGTCCCTCCAATTGTATCATCTAATTTCCGCTGATGGTATTGCAAATTATTGCTGAAATTCTAGTTCTTTTCTGTCTAGCAGTATCGTTTAGCTTTACAGCATTCAAGTGAGATTTAAAAAGCTGCTTTTGTTACGAAATAGCTGATTCGGAAGGTAGCGAAGCCTGCGGTCTAGCTGAACCTAAAGTTTCTGTCGTCTTTTTAGATCAAGCCAGCATGTCTGCAGCATACAATCTGCTCGAAGCTGACTTTACGTAAAGTTACTCCGTAGCAGTTCCTGTTTCTTACACTGACTTCTTTTGTCACAGCAACAATTTCAAGTCTTGTAGGTTCTTGTGGACTTATATTGTGCCCCAGGTGCTCCTACACTCTAGCCTTCGATGTGTGCACCTGCGACAAAACTGCTACTAAAGTGTCTGCATTCTGCATACGATGTTCGCTAAGTCTATTGTCTACTAACTATACGTTTGTAGGCCGATACAAAGCCCATGCTAAACCGCTTTGCGCCCAACACTTGGCTTCAGATACAGACAGCGAACCCATGCTAACCCTACTACTTTGCGCTTTGCGATTTCTGTCTGCTTGACATACAAATATAAAAATTACTACCTAATCTAGCTGGTCGTAAAAAAGACTTGACTTGATACTCGTAAGGCCTCGATTTTTACCTAAAATTGCTTAAGAATCCTAACCTATGTTATTATTACGGAGGAAGCAGCTCTTTTGCTGCGTTTGGAGGAGTGTTAAAAGGGTGATTACTATTTCTAAGAACCGTGTATACATTATCAACTTTTGCGAGTCGTTCGAAAAATGGAATCAGGTACAGGAGCTCTGTATCAGATATATCGTCAAACCAACTTGCGACAGGAACCGCGTTGTCCTAAACAAACAAACACGCATTAGTTATACAACTTGAGCATTACAGTTACAGACCGATTACTTCGGAATGTAGAGCGAATGGGCTACAAATTCTTACCGGATGAAAAATATAGGAAGCTGGAGAATTATCCACAATTACAACCCGCTGTAAACTGCGTCCTAATTTATTTAAGTCCTACAAAAAGCAACAAAATTATTGTATATATCCTTTTCATCAAATGAGTAGTTTGTACAGTATGCAGTTTTCCTCACCTTAACGTAATTTCCACGATGAAATACACATGAGTCACGAAAAAGTCTTGTCCTAAATACTCCCCACTTGTCTAGTAAATCGGCAACCGGGTCAGCATATTTAGCTAAAGATGCTGTAAATTGAAATTCAAGGTAAGTTTTGCCTGTGTCACTTGGCATCATCAAATTGAGTACTTGTTCTACGTAAAAGACATAACTTACCAGTGAACAAAACACATTCGTACAGTTCTCCCATTTTTTGGAGGAACTCATCCACATATGGTCGTTTGGCTACATAAACCTATAAGACATTCAGCATTCATTATGAATATTCACCAGTAATCCGATTTTGAATGCTAGATAGCAATGCATCGTAGCGTACCTGATGAACGACACCATCGATTTCTACCGGAACGATGAAGTCAGCATTTCCTATAGGCTGGAGTACAAAATATCTCACATTAGTTACTCATCAATCGTAAAGTTACAAAATATGTTTGTCGCCGGAATCAAATACTGATCTCTCTCAATACAGTGTCAGCTGTGCATCAATGACTTAAAAATTTAAATTTTAAATGGACCCACTATCTGTGTTTGGTATCACTATCATTGATAAAGTCAACTCCAAACAACTTGCAGGTTATCAATTCGCATTCATCCTACCGCCTATCATGTATTCAATCTGGCTAGCTGATAGCTGAATTGCAAATTTTCTCTTTGGTCTATTGAATCATCATTTGTGTACTTGTGGATTCGAATTACACTCAGAATTACTTTCACTACTGACACACAAATCCGTTCGGCACTAACAATTAACAAACTCGATCAACCAGCATAAAATTCGCGGCCGACGAAATTCCAATAACGCTACTGGTCCAGTACCTTAAAGGACGAATGAACAAGAGTTTCATCAAGATCTATGACCATGCAGGGCTTCGTACTATCCTGAGGTAAAATCGGCGGCAGTAGATAGCCTAGAATCAGCAGCAAAACATTAGATTAGCTTCTTGGAAACGAGGACTATTATAATGAGGTGGAAGAGTCGGATCAAGTCTGACATCAATACTTACCACCTGGAGGCGGTACCGAAGGTTTAGCTGCTTCTTCATGAATATTATTAGACGCGACGAGTTCCTCGTTATGTACTTCTTCTACGACCGGTGTCTTCTTCTTCCTTGACCCTCGCCATAAATGCCCACAACAGCAGCATAGTTGACTAAAAAACCCCTTGCTACGTCGTTCAGGACTCGAAGAACTGCTGCTACTTCGATTGTAATACGGCGAGGACGAAGACGCTATCGCGGCTTCAGCTGCAAAATAACAAGATTCAACATTAGTAAACCAAACTACCAAACATTCACTGATCTTCACCACCTACCAAGCTTCTTCTAACAATATAACTCTTGTAAGCTCTTTAGCCCTCCTGACCTTTGAGTAACTTGCACAAAGAGCAATTAATAAAGAACAGCCGTTCATTCATTCACTATCTAACTGCACCTACTGACATTGTTCTTCATTGTTTACAAAATTATCGCCCAAAGTGTCATCACTCTATCAATCTCTTTTTCGCTTTGATTCCACAGAATCGTGGGTTCCTTAGGTCAAGTCTCTTATTCCTTGTAACTGTGTTTTATCGCTTTGACTTGATACCACCGAAAATCTTTAACGTACTCGACTTCTTTTTTCTTCAGCCTTTTGATCCATAACACCGAAAATGAACAAACTGAGGGCTCATTCATACTTCCGGCGCCAACAGCTTTTGTTTTTGTTGGTTGTTGACAAGATACCGAAAGCCTATGAGCCTCTTGAAACTCTAGACTTTATAGTAAACAACAACAAACACACCATTGTCACAACCTTACAGCTTTAACTAAAAAAACTAACCAAGCATCGCAACTTACCTTCTCTCGCTTGTTCTTGAGTAACTTGCGTGATTATAGAATCCATATCTGAATCGTTTCCGATTTAACGTCGCAGAAAAGCCCAGTTAACGCCTTCAAAAGGCAGGCAGGCAGGAAGAGCAGCGTCGTCGCCGTCTCGTAATTGCTACGCTTTGATGAAAACTAGTGTGTCGGGAAGCGAGGAAGGGATTTTGTTACGTAAACTCGTCTGATTATTCTTTACATCCTATCCAACTGTCCATTATCAATCAAACTATAAAGAGCAACTAAAAATAGCACACTTGTTGTTGTTGTAACTTTTGTTTACTTTGATTTTTAAAGAGGAGCACTCTTTCCACATGTCGCCGTCTTTGGAGGAATCAGGATTTGATCACTTTACAACACTTTTCCTGATTGTTGCTCGACATTTTCGGGTTTTCGGGGAAACCCCGTCTAGTTTTGTCACTTTTTTTACACGGTTTTTCGGTGAAAGTGGTCCGTTTTTTACCGATTTTTCTTTCAAGATGGTGGGATCGAGAGGCCTTCAAAATTCCATTCTTTCCCTCTCGTTTTATGATTACTCTGTGACTTTCTGTGTTGTGTGTGTATACTAACCAACACATTGTGTAGTGCAGTTAAGTTACGTTATGCTCTCACTCCGTCTCTCTCTCTCCAACTCTCCCACACTACAGCATATAGCCTTAATAACACGGCCAAAAACTCACTCTCGACCACTAATACACTTTTGCATCCTCTCTCTCCTCTCCCAAACTCTCACATCTTTCCTCTCTCTTCTGACATACACCCAAGAACGGGACCCAAATTCATCCCCATCTTCAAACTCTTCTCTCCTAAGAGCCACACAGTCATTTACATCACAAACGTATAGACACTCTGCTGTGGGATACAAGGATATTTGATGCCCGGCGACCAGGTATATCCCGTTTTTATTACATCTCTCCAAAGAGAAATTGTCAAGAGGAAAATTCTCCTCTCCAGCTTTAATGTATACGGCATACACAGGTTGTATGTGTGTATGTGCGAGATGCCTTTCTAACGTCCAAATGGATGCAATGTAATGCATTGCAATGCTAACTACTACGGCATCCTTCATATGATCTCTCCAAGATTTTGTGAGTCTTACTACGCCACAGGCTAGTTTACGCTGGTGGTGCACCTTTTTACCTTTGCTACAGCAACGTTGGACATACGCATTTCCTCACCAGTTGCTCCTCAGGCTGGGAGTGAGCGTGGGAGGAGAAGTGAGGACAGAGGCTTGCGAATTTGCAAAAGTGCATCATTCACCTGAGATGGTGACAAGACAGTTGTGTCGGCATTCTCAGATATATGGCAAGCCATAAGGCACTTTAAATTTTTGAGCATGTCAAATGTGCAGGGAAAAATGTATACCTGTGAATATACGAGAGAATCATAGTAATCACAAGAGGTCAGGTTACGACTTTGAAACATTTTCGTTTTTTTTAAATCAAGGCGGAAACATTACGTACCGCTAAAATTCTTGCTTTTGGTAACCTACACTGAGATTTGCAAAAGGCTGGAGAATTGGCAAATTATGTAGGAGCCATTGTGATTTTTATAGCTTTGTTTGTTTACTAATAAAGGTTGGGATGCAATTTTGAAATGGCATTGACGGGGATAATTATAGAGCTCTTCTAGTTGTATAGCATTGAGTTTGTGGCTTCTAAAAAAGTTGTATAACTAGAAATGCTGATGAAGGAGTGGCTGCTTTTAATAGAAGCCGCTGGCTGAATCAAAAGGCAAGGAAGCGTTGCTAGATCATCCCATTACGGCGTACGACTACGACGACGATCATAGTAGTAGTGATCTTTTTGTGGGTTTGATTAACATCTGTTGGCATTCGGAAGGATGGTTTGAAAAATCGAGTGGGTTCATATATAGTCATGTAGTAAAAAAAGAGTAGGGGCGAGAGGGGACGTTGTGTCGCCAAAATTAGGTCGTCATGAAAATGCATAGAACGTTATGGCTTGTAAATCTAGTAGAACAAGGTGTTACAAGTATTTAAGCGTTTGCACATGTCTCTGCATTTGTCAGGAGTATAGTTGAACAATTTTAATTCAAGGCTGCTGTGACACAGAAGTGGATGCCTGTGAAGTATATATTCGGACGAGGAATGAATTTGAAAAACATAATGGGGCGAGAGAAGAAAATGCAGCCGGAAATGTAATGGATATTGGCAAAGTGACTAAAAGTTTTAGTCTAAAACTTGAGTACGTACATAGTTGCGATCAGGTACGTGTTCATCGTAGGAATTGGCGAAGGCGTTTAATGCTCTATTTTTGTGGATTCTGGGGGCTCTTGTTTCCTGCTTTATATACTGAGTGAATGGGTGAGGAAATTAATGCAGCGTTGGGGTGAATTATAAATTATTATAGGCAAATAATTTAACATTGATCAAAGTGGTGGAAACAATTAATGAATTTATCCATGGACTAGTATGATCCCAGGGGTCTTCGATGTATCTTTAAGAAAAACATTTCTTTGCAAGGTTGTCACTATACAAGCTAAAAATGCAAACATTATGTCTTTGACTCAGGAATATCCAGGCTACTACAGGTGGCCTAATTTTTACGGTTGGTTAAAAATCCAAGGACGATTCAACTGAAATGTAGGACAAGTAGAATAGTTTGGGAGTTGTTTCGTCGAACTTGGCTTGTCAACAAAATGCGGAGGAAGTACGGTGCAGACCGCAAATTGATTGTAGTTGTAATTCAATTTGAAGATTGTTCTACATTGGAACGACATTGATAGTTGTGTAATTGACGGAGCGTCCGATGGGGGTTACATTTTTAAAATTTCTTTGAAACACATCAGGGAACATACATATATACAGATTACCTGTTGTGCTAATTTATTGCGGTAGTAAATAACAACCTTGGGTCAACTCCATAAATCAAAAACGTTGACGTGAGTGAGAGGTCGTTCCAATGACAGGTAATAGTGCGCCACCTGTGCGGTAGATGGCGCGCGGCGGAATTTTGTCAATCTATATGCTAAAAGTTGGATGCTGTATATATAATGTAATCGCAGGGTAGAGTTGCTTGATTGAGGCTGAAAGGGTTTTAATTACAGGTTGTTGCAGCATACAGTTTACAAGCTTGTCATCAATCAATTGTGGATGTAAATGTTGAAATAATTAACTGGCGAAAGGAGTTTCTGTGGTATTTGTCCATAGTTGAAATACAAGTCTCTGCAATGTTTAGTTACAAGTTTTTTCTGGAGAATTCGTGTCTCCTGTGTGTGGTCTCGGTTCTTTTGGACTATTACGTAAATGTTTGTGTATGAAATCTTGTAAAGCTTTTATCCGTGCTTTGATGAAAAGCGGAACACTGTGTCTTCTTCTTGGCCATGTCTCATCAATTTTTTGTCATTGTCCCACATGGGGAATTGGTATTTTAAAAGTTACATAAAGGAGGTGAAACTCTTGGACTAAATCCATGCTGAAAGCCTGTAAAAAAGGAAAAGTTTCTAAGCTTTTAGGAAAACAAGGCAGCCGACGAGGTATTTATGCGCTGCTCAAAAACATGGTTCGTATATAGGTTGAAATTTGGACTAGACAAAATTCAGTCATCCACCCAACTTTTTATGTGTTTATGTGTGTTAGCAAAGTAAACCCCGTTTCCGGTTGACTGAAGGGTGTTTTCGGACCTATTACAAAGGTCGGACGGAAATGAATGTAATTCGAAATTGTTATGTCTCGTACTACCTCAACGTTACAAATTTAATCCAGTCTCATGGTACGGAAATCATGTTCGACCGGGATTTGATTGTGGGAT
>JAQGBJ010001342.1:0-24073 GCA_034698345.1 Sphaeridia pumilis | reverse complement strand
CCGTGGTAGCGTTCGTCAGTGAGACAAATGAAGTCTGCTTGGTTGTCGTTGAAGCCAGAGATGAAGTTGGGAAACAAGTCGTTCCATCTGCGACCAGCATCGATCCCTTCGAAACGCTTCAAGGCTTCCTTGATTTCTTGAATGATGTCGGAGTAAAAAATGCGCTCGTTCCAAAACATGCCGGTTCTGATGGTCATTTCGCGAGTGGCTAGTGACTTGGGAAGCGTTTTGAAGATAAAGTAACACTTTTCGCCACTTCGAAGAGTAGCCTCGACACTCAGGAGCTCGCTGCAGACGTTGTCACCTTCGGCGCAGCCGGGGACTGCGGAGAAGGACTGGATTGGACCTTTGCAAAAATACTCGAGGTCGTCTTGGGCCAGTTGGACGTAAGGGGTCCCTTTCATTGTGGTAGAAGGTTGATGTGTGCAGGTCATCGGTGCGGAGATTCTTGTGGAATAAAAAAGAGAAAAACGGGGGTGAGTTGTTTTAGTTTTTACAAAATTTTACAAGTTCAAGTTTCAAGATTTTAGGCAAGGCAAGCTTACAAGAACCGTGAGGTCCTGGAAAGTTCAGCGGCTAAAATTGAAATTATTTATTAAAAGTGCTAAAACTTATTTGTAACAAGATTCTATTTTTCTTTTGACTTTGCTCTGAAGTTGAGTAAAATCTTTGACGATGAAGAATCAAGTGGTTAGAAGATACTGAAAGGAGTAAGCTGGGTGACGCTATAATTATCTTTGACAGGAAAAACTAAAGCTTATGCGCAGCACAAGAAAGTGTAAACTTGATTATCTCAGCTTCTCAGCGACTATTCTTAACTTCAATCACGATGAACGAAGCAATATGTATAAGGATTCTGAGAATGAATTTGTAAACACAACGCGCGATAATGGTTCCAAAATAGATAAAAGCTAAAAGCTGATAGAGAGAGAAAGAAATCAAGCTAATTCCGATTATAATCTATATGTTTGGTGGTAGTCGTGGTTCAAGTAATGTTTATTTCAGTCCTGATTTCGACAATGAACATGAATATGAAGGCCGAACAACATATTCAGCTCAAAGTGCAGCTTTCTCTTGAATTAATCTAATCTCATCGGCCTTCATTGCCTGTTGCAAAAAACGTCAATTTAATTTCCAGGTGCATGTCAGGCGAAAATCCATGTCTGATGAGTCTCATGCGGTACTTGACGGGTGATTTGTGTCGGTATCTAACGATAAGGGGATCGGATTCATGCTTCAGGGTTATATGATGAATTAAAAGCCTAAAACTATAGTCATAGCTCCTGCAAGACCCAATCAGAAATTATATGCTTGCAGCACGTGAAATTTGAAGTATAGCTAAAATTGCGATTTGAAATTTCGCTTCGCCAACCAGCAACAGCTACAATACCTGCTTTGTTAATTGGCTTCAGAGTAAATCTTGAATTATCCAAGATGGCGAGTTTGGCGGAACTAAACAAGTGGGAAAAGTTCCTGGACGATAATTTTGATGAGCTGCTAAATTCATTAAACTTAACAAACCAACTGATTCATCACCTGAGACGGGAGTCGGTTATTTCTCCATTTGAGGGCCAAACTTTGGTTAGTACAATTTAACGAAATCAAATTCACTACTAATGTTCTGTTCAAGGAGGCATTATTGTGAAAATTAAATATTTTGCTTACAGGTCAGCATTAATGAAGCAAAAACGCTGGAGCGTGCAGATATCTTTTTAAGCATCCTTCGAGGTGATGTGGGAAGCGTTCCTTTTCGTGAGCTCGTCTCGGTGCTCCAAATACGTGCCTACCGTTGCTTATCGGCTGCAAGTTTGTTTCGGGACTTCGCCAAAAATCATTTAGGGATGACCACTACTGATTGGATCCTTCAGGAGGAAGACCGTCAAGATGGAAGTTCTGCGCTTTTTACAAAGCCGTCGCAAATGCCTGTTGACACCAACGTTACATTCATCGGATCCTTCAACTTCGTCGCTTCTCTCCCCTCTGACCATCTTCCTCGACCCACCGACATCAACCAGATTCGAATCAAATTGAACGACACCAAGTGCAATGGCAACATTGCTGTGCCAAAAATTGTCATTATTTCCGAAATCGGGGGCACAGGAAAATCAACGCTCGCTCGTCTATTCACTCTGGACGTTCAGAATAGAGGAGAAGTGGATAATGTTGTCTGGGTTCCTGCTGAGAAGGTCGACTCAATCGTTTCGACATTCGCAAGACTTGCTGCATCACAGCCACAATTCAACATCAAAAGCTTCACTGAGAAAAATACACCTCTTCCTGTTGACCGTTTCCTGCCGCAACTATATCAGAAACTGCTTCAAGGCCGCACTTTGATCATCTTCGACAACGCTCTTGGCATGGAGGATCTCCAGGAGTTTATTCCATCATCAATAATGCCTGGACAACAATACCGACCCATAATACTAGTCACCAGCCGTCCACGTCCAGGCGACTGGAAGTTGCTGAATAACAACGTCCTCCCTCTGGGCTTCTTGGATGACGAAAGCGCCACGGATTACGTCATGAACCGCCTTGGCCACTACTGTCCAGATGGAAGCGAAGCACAAAAGTTGGCTCAGTTCTACGGCAACCTTATCATTGCACTGGAAACCTCAACTGCAGCAATTACGAAGTCAAACAGAGACCGCGAAAGTGGTACACAGCAGCCACCGTACACAGTTTGTGACCATCTGACGGAGGTTGAAGCAAGACAAGTTCAACTAGAAAAGCAGAACGTCAGAGGAATCAGTGCGGCTGTCAGAAGTTTTTTCTCAAAAACCACAATAGAACTTGGACCCGAATACCAGGGACTGGAAAGTTGTTGGTCTGTGACCTTTGACAAAGTTAAAAACGAAAAAGACGGTTGCTTAGCTTTGGAAGTGTTGAATTTGTGTGCAAGTGCAGCCTGGTACAAACAACTATAGAATCGGTGATCGAGGATGCCTCCGAAAAGACATATAGTATTGTAACGTGCAAGTTACTTCTCCAGTTTCTTCTCCAGTTTACTTTTGCTTACCATTCTAATTTGGTAATTCCTTAAACCTACCCCTCACCTTTGGTTCCCACCATGGATCGAACCATCTTTTCCTCCGCTCATCCTCTTTCCTCAAGTTGGATAAAATAGCTTGTAGTTTTAGTTTTTAGAAGAGAGACCTTTTGTACTTCTAGCCGTACACATCTCAAGTTGCTCTGACTAAAAGTCCATTGATCGTTTCCCAATTAACTTGTCTTGTGTTCTCATTTGATCGCCGCCTTAGCCGTTTAGTTTAGGACCCGTACAACGATAGCGCAACGCTTCTAGCTAGGTCTCACCAGCGTTATTACACCGGTACCAACGGTTAGTTAGACGAGCACTAAACTCTGACTACATCACCCCAAGTTCAACACACACACCCACGTCTCAATACGTATAGATACAGGTCCACGATATGGTGTTGAATAGTTTATGTCGGGCAAGCTTTCGCAGGACAGTTGTTGTTTCGTTCGTACATACCTTTGACGAGTAGGGTGGAAGTCGCAGTTGGAAGAAGCACGTCTGAGCGGTCGGCAGCCCATTGACAGGCCTGTCCACCTTCATGACTTGGAACCTTTGGGAAAAGTCGGCTAGATTGGCAGGTAACCTTGATCTACCTGAGACGAATCTCATGAATAAAACTCGCTCTGCATTCGAAAAGCTTTCCAGGATGCTCCATAGCCAGCGTACTAGCTCATGCGATTCATCCATTTCTCGATACCTGGGGGGATTAGAATGTCGGTCATTATAGAGATCAAACGTCTAGTTATTCCACACCAGTATAGAGATAGGCCCATACCTGACTATTTGTTTCAGCAAACTGATAGAGATTGTAGGAAGACCGCAAACGAGTTGCTCCAAATGAGCTCCGGTCATTAAGCCTAGGAGTGGAACCGGGATAATTCCTGCCATTCCCTCCCTAATGGCAGCAATCTAGAGGGAAGACATGAAAATATTGCGTAGTGTTTTATTCTGGTGTATGGAGAGTTAATTTAGGAAGCTTCAGCTCACCTGGAGATCCATCTCATGAAGTCGGAATTGAACAGCTTTTTCAATGTAATCAAGTCGATTGTGGAACGTTAATGGAATACTTCGACCCCCTGGGACGATAGGAACTAATTTACCAGAGCTACTTGATCCCTCGTAGCACTCCAATGGTATGACCTGGACAAGACGAATGACGGACATTATTTACTGATTTCATTACCGGAACAAGCTATATGTCTTATGTATAGCCAAGGCTTACTTCATGGAAGGATGTTTCATTAAAGTCGGAGGTGACGTGATCTCCAATGCTTTGTAGTCCATTCACGTACATTAGATCTATTTCTTCGAGGTCGTCCGCTGTTACTTCTTCGCCAACGAGGATCTTCCAGACCATGGGGGCTAGCGGGAGGGCCACTGGCTTTTTGGTACGTATTGCTACACCAAACAAGATGCCTACGGAGACAGAACACAATATTGAGATCTTGTTGGTCTTCCTTGAGGTAATTTGAAGTCTTGAATTTGAACTTGTAAAGAATGTACCTATAAACTTGTACGCTTGAAGGTCCTCTTCGGATGTTAGCTCCGGATTCAGCAGGTATCGGTCACGGTTGAAACCAACATTATTTGCAGTATTTGGTGTAGGAATCAAGAACGGCACAGTTCCGTTTGTAAGCTCCAGACACATTTCGGTTATGGTATCGTCAAAAACGCCGCCGGCATCATCGGCTCCTTCACCTACTAGTTTGACTTTCCAGGCACGAGCGGGAAGGCGTAACTCCGATGATGGCAAAGTAACCACTTGTTGGGAAATTTGGGTGAAAATTGACTTCTTCTTTTGACCACGGTTTGATAGTCTTCGAACGGTGATTTGCGGTCCATAAGTTCGTGACTGGATCATTGTTCTGCTTAGGGTTCGAACGAATGGTAAAGTATAGACCCGCGGAGTCAAAATCGGTCGAATCTTCGGATTGGAAGGAGCGTGTGCAGGTTCTTGTTTCAGGTTTGGCACCATACCCTGATATAGGAATCATAGTTTATAAGAACACCTCAATACTTCCGAATTTGAAGCAAATCGAATACGTTTTCTTACCACTGGTGGCAAAAGGGGCAATAAGTTCCAAGTAGCAAACAATAAATCCGAAAAGTTGAAAAGTATTTTCAGTCTTGCTCGAAGTGCCGAAATCGGAATATTTTGGAGGTGGTGGTACTGAGATGGGACGCTTGAAGGAGTGCCAAGTATTAAGTCCACCCCGGAATTTAAATTCACACCCCGTCTTGCTCTCGGAGCTGTAGATGCTGCACTGTGACCTCTGCCACCGGAGACCTGTTGGATCCCCTTGCCACATAGAGCGACAAGCTTTTCTGGTTCTCGCACTGTCATGGTGTGTCCAACTCCGAGTTGGCCTTCAGTGTTGCTGCCCCAGCCGTATACATCTCCTTCGGATGTGACACATAAGGTGTGCTCTGCTCCCACAGAGATGTCAACTATGACTTTGTCATGGAAAGTCATTATCTGAAACAGCAATGAAATGTTCATAAATGAAGTCGAAAAAGTATTTGAGAAGGTGGGAGGAAGCTTACAGGAACTGGTCTCGTGTATGTTCTTGAATGAGGTTGGCCAACGAATTTATCTAAGCCACAAGTATACACTTTCCCAGACTTGGACAAAAAGACAGTAAACTGGGATCCACAGCAAACTTTGGTTATCCCGACATCTTGCATTGTTTCAACAACTTGCGGTACTTGGGCAACCCCAGTCGACCCGATACCCAGCTTGCCGTTTTCACCGTCGCCGAATGCCCAAACAGTGTTGCCATCCACGGATACACAAACAGTATGAGCAAGTCCACAGGAAACGTATCCAATTCGGTGGTTGCTCAGAGACGTGACTCGTTCAGGGGTCTTCTTATTGGCTACATTGCCTAGCCCGAGCCTTCCATATTCTGAACTTCCACAGACAAACAGAGCTCCGTCTACGGTGACAAATGCGCTATGTTTGAATCCGCATGACGCTTGAACGATAGTTTCTCCTCTTAAAGCATCGATTTGCTTAGGTCTTCGCTGTCGATCGCTACTTCCATGTCCAAGTTTACCGTAATCACCGTCTCCCCAAGAAAATACTTCACCACCTTCTGCCACGGCTAGACTGTGGCCGTCGGATCCGCAGGAGGTCGAGAGACCAACGATGACGTACCCTTAAAAATCAAACAACATTGAAAATACTATTTATATTTCCTACAATAATCGACGAAAGCTGGCTTTAATTTTACCTTGCAAAGCAGCAATGATTGTCTGAGTCTGCATATCGTCCGAATTTCCATGCCCAAGTCTTCCATAACTGCCTTCGCCAACAGATAGCACAGTACCGTTTGCTTGAAGTAAGAACGTACAGTTTTGGCCACACACTACTTGCTGAGAGCCTCCAAAGGTCGATGCTAACACTGGTACATTTGTTTGACGACCTACAATATAAACCAGTTTCAATTACAGTTTCACAAATGATCAGATGAAGTTGAAGCTGAATTAATCTATGTTACCTGCATCCCCTAGCTGGCCATGTCTTCCGCTGCCCCACATGTATACCTCACATTTACCACCAAACTGCCAATCGTGAGGTTGCTGAGCGGCCCACGTTATAACTTCAGCGTCCATTTCGATGTTCCAGTTGATCTTTTCCTGTCGTCCACTAGAGTAAGCTCCTTCGACGTCTATGTGAATCAAACGAATTTCGAAATGAATATCTGTAAGAAACACTTGTTCAAACCGAAGGAGCGCGTTCTTACCAATTTTGTACTTCTTGACGAAATCAGCAGGAAGGCATGATCTGGTGACAATTGCCTCGGCAGCTCGAATGGTCATGCCAAGATTGTTCAGCCACTGCCATTGGAACCCTGCATTCAAAGACGTTATGGTAAATTATTGATTATTCACAACAAAGGATTATTGGAATGAACCTTATCCTCGTACCTCTACTAGAATGATTGTGATCAATGTAAGCGTCATTCACAGAAAGATTAGGAGCGGCAACAAGAACCTTGTCTAACCCGAGGTTCAATGATAGGGCAGCTAAGCTCTGTAGATACCGAGTGAACATCAGTTGTTCACCACTGTCGATTTTTTCTTTTTCTAAGACGTATTGTTCCTGCAGATAAAAAATACACCATTAAGAACAGACACCTACTAAGCAAAATATTTTCAAAATACCTTCATCAAAGATGGCAAGTTTGTCAATAAAGCTTTGAAGCAAGGCATCAGGTGAAGCGCATTTAGCCCTTGAGACATCAGTGCCGTTCTTGCTGTAGCGAGCACAATACTTTGCGAAAGGTTCACTTCATTATAGAACACTATTTTGACTTCCTGAAATTGAGAGAACATACATTAGTTTTCGGAGTGCAGCAAACATAAAATTCAGAATACTATTTACCTTCGACCGCGTAAAGCAAACTGCTAATGCGGTATCACTGATCCAACTCATGTCGCTAACGCCACCTTGACCAGTAGTTGAATAAACAAGAACTCCGAATTCGGTCGACCACAAATTGACAATTCCATTTCCTTTAACGCAGCCAGTAGCCAAGATTGTGCCGCTAGGATTTATGGCAACAAAAGACACGGGATAGAACGATGACTTCAATGCATGCCACATTTGCGGTTGCTGAGTTCTAGACAGCAGTTCCATGGCAAAGCTATCGGCGCTTCTACCAGTCGGATCTTGATCTGACTTTCCGTCCCCATTTAGGTTCCAAATGGTACACATACCGCAATCCATTCCAACCGTCAAAACTATATCTCTGTTTCCACCATTGCTGCACATTGTCCAAGAAGCAGAGATGCCGATACTTTCAAGCTTGATTTCTTGTAAGCACATCCAGTAATTTGCTGTTTCCATCCAGATTCTGCAATAGCGGTCGTCTCCGCAAGTGGCCAGGAGAAGTCCAGCAGAATCAAACTCCATAGCAGTCAAGACTCCGTCATGAGCCCGTTTAGTGTAGCATTGCGAGTTGGGATGGCGGGTTAGGAACTTCACGTAACCGTCGTAGTAACCAACAACGATGCTCTTCTCTTCGTGAGGCCATTCAATAAAGCTGACTCCACCTGGATACAAGTATAAATTTAGAATTTGAACTGAGCCTTGCATTGGTTTTTAATAATCTGAAATTACTTTGCTCTCCAGCACTCAGAAGTTCCTCAGTCGTAAAATGTGATTGCTCAAGTTGGACAGTTATTAACGAGACAGTTCCATCAGTGCGTCCGACCAGCAAATGTTCGACACTAGGAGATTTCTGGTGGTTTGACCAGGTAAGCACGGTGATGATGCTCGAATGGTCTTCAATACGACACTCGGTGCTTGAAAGCGTCCAGATGTTCAGACAGTAGTTCATACTTGCAGCTAACAACTTCCCACTGGCAGACCATGCGAGATTGGATATAAGCTCTCCATTTAGCTCACTTCCGAACATGCTAGAGGACTTCTGGAACATGAGGATATGCTCCAAAACCACATTGTGGTTGTGAAGTGACCAAGTTCGAACAGTGCCGTCGTAGCCACTGAAATAAAAATATGAATTTAGAGTTTTGTCTCTCAGCCTTTACATCAGTACTTATGAGGACCTTACCAGGTAGCAAAACGATTGTTTTTGATAGAGCGTTCAACCTTCACAACGCGATTTTCATGCCCAGGGATGGTATACGAAAGAGCCTGAGGTAAGACTTTGGCAATATCGGCGAAGACAATATTTTCGGATAGCGTAAGTCTGGATTGAGAGCGGTTGAAGACACACTTGACCTACAAAAAATCAGGCAACTCTTAAAGATTATCGCGCATTGTTTTGGGCGTCAAAAGGTATGATCATACCAGTTGCTCCATAGCCCATTGTCGATGACCTCCAGAAAGACGACCAGACATGACACACGAAGCCAAGGAGTCAATCAGATACAAAGATGAATCCAATACAGCTTCGCTGGGGCTGACAGGAGATCGTGCTGGGTCTGCAAAAAAATATAATTATCTTTTTAGGCTTGCTAAAGTATGTACACTAACTAAATCTCGAACGGAAACGTACCTTTATCCAGAAGGGCGATGTTCGGATTGCAGCACAGAAGATTTACCAATGACATTGTGACAACAAAATTCGGTTGCTGAATGTTGTAAGAGTTCGTGGTGGTGTTCACCTTGATGAAACCTACAGCCGCACTGATGAGCTCCTGTAAGCAAAACATTATGTGTATAAGAAACTGAAAAGATTTCTCAAGCTCCAGAAAAAGGCTGTTTTAATACTCACCCTCGTGCACATTTCTAAAACCTTTTTAGCTGCCTTAGGATCACTGGACGTCAAAACTTCAACGGCCTTGCCAATATGTTGTAATTTTGCGCAAGTTCCATGATCGTACGGCATGCTAAGGAATCTTCCTGGCGAAACACGACTAGTGCCCAGGTTGTAGTACCTGCTTTCTTCTTCGGCAGACCCATTGATATGAGGTACTCGTCCAGCGGCAGTAAGGCACATGAATTTGATCAGTTTTCTTACATTGGATAATCCGAGCTTCTTCAACGCAGCAGCAAAGTCGCAAGAAGTGTCACTGAAAGTATTCACAAGGTCAGCAAACAGTGGCAAAAGTAGTTTCAAGAATTCTGGAAACATGATATACCTTAGACTCAGCAACGTTAACACTTGCATGACTATTCCTCTTGCTGTGATGACTTGAACAGCATCTGTTGCATTTTTTAGAGCTGATATCCTAAGTTTTGAATCTTTCAAACCCATTGCTCTTTCAGCATGAATTCGACCTGGCTGTGACCCATTGGTAGCACTTCGAGCTTTCTGGCCGGTTACTTTGTCAACCATTCTGCATCCCAGAGGATCAGCTTCGTCCATGCCGATATGGTTCGGATAAGGTTTGCGTTCTCGGAGTCCCAGATATGGGAGTAGGGCTGCATAGCCATCATGAGCTGTAAAAGAAACATTGGGATCAGTACGGCAGTGAAGGTTTGACAAATGACTGAAGAATACCTGACCTTCGTTATAATGAGCGGCAGAAGAAGCTCTAGCGATACTATCAGCAACTTGATCATCTTCATCTAATTCGCAACTGGCCGCTGCTCCACATGGCGATGGCATCAGGGCTGGAAGCGCCAGCGAAGTGTCATGTGACGAAGCATTTGAACTAATCATGCTCATCCTTCCACCATTCTGGTTGTAACAATGCTCGCAAAGCATATAGTGCGAGCCACGGACTTCTCCACATACTTGTTCTCGATGTTGGAATCCACATCCTTTGTGTTTTGTGATAAAATGTTGAACGATACTACTCTCTAAGGTGGAGCAGAAACAGCAGAGGCCTCGGTCGCCGAACTGTGTTGTAATGTTTACAACGGGTATCTGGAATTCCAAAATTTGTTTTAATCATAACTTAAAGCTGCCTTGATTGTCTCTATGAACTTAAACTGATTACTTACCCTCATCATGTTCAATCCGCCAGAATCATGGGCACTTCTAACGATTTTCATTAGATCAGAACGACGACTAGCGACTTGAATATCTTCTTCATCCGTTGTCCACAAGTATGAGCCGGGACTTCGCAGTCGCCGAGGCTGAGACCGGTCAAAACCAGATTCTTCCATCATGAGAGCTGAAAGCCTATCGCGAACCCGGTCTCGCCTCTGCCTTTCTGAGCGCCCAATACCGGATTGGTGGTCGGAAGAGGAGCTAAGTGGCAATCCAAGGTTTCTTTCCATTGCCCACGGCCGATAACTGGCGACATCAGTGACAGTGACGCTATCTTCAGGATCATCGATCCTGGGATTTTCAAGCATCCAAGTTGCCAATTGGCTTACGGCAGCAACAGAAAGTTCGCCGGTGAGACCTTTAAACGAAAAATATTAGCTGTTTTACATGTGGAGCTTAAATGCACCAATATATTCAACTATGAAGCTGAAGTCAGAAAGAAGATCTAACGCAAGTTTTTCACACAAAAATTCAAACTTGAACTCGTGAGTCAGGATTTCTGGTACTCAAGTCGTTCACTCCAGTGTAGTACAGGAAATAAACACAAAAAGTGCCAACATCGGAGCTCCAGTCGATAACTGGAGCCTGTAACAGGACACAAAAAAGTGGCGTTACAGGCTCCACTATTTGACTGGAGCTTCGAATTCGGTCCAATTTTCGAATGGAGCTTCAATGTCGGACTTTTTGGTGCTCATGTCGTGTACTCTACTAGAGTACACGATATAATCACCAAAAGTTCCAACATCGAAGCTCCAGTTCAAAATTAGGGTCTGTAACGACACTTTTTTCGCAAAACTCTGCGAAAAAGTGCCGTTTTGGGCTTCAATTTTTTATTGGAGCTTCAATGTCGGACTTTTTGGTTTTCAGCTCGTGTACTCTAGTGAAGTACACGATATAAGGGCCGAAAAATTTGCAGATTTGAATTGTAACTAAATCACTTTGCACAGGAAGTTGCTCTTGTCTCAAGTTTTGTTGCAAAAAGGAGCAATAATAGTCTGTAGTTCACAATATATAAATTCCGAAAAATAATGTTCCGTTGAGAAGCGGTTGCAAGGGTTTCTGCAACCCATTACACTTACTTACCTAAAGTCTGCATAGCACTTCGAATATGACGAGGCAAGAAACCCATCTCAAGTAAAGGCGACGGTAAACGTGAGGCTCCACTTGCGCCCCCTGTAACTAACCCTGATGGGGTTCTAGGTTCTAAAGCCGGAGGTGGAGAAGTAGCTCCAGTCAGTCGACGCCTTCTGGTAGGTGGAGATCTCGGTAGTCTCGAACTTCTAGCTACATCGCTTGGTCCGCTGTCTGTCATCGGCATGTCATGAACCAATGATTCAATGATGAAACGCTCTCTTTCGGCTTCGTCCTCGGGGTTCATGCTTGGCGGGTAATCGGAGAGAAGCCGATGGCGCTCTGTAAAATTAAACAGTTTCCAGTTCACTTCGTACTCCCGCTTGTATTTAGTAACTAATCATGTTTAATCAAGCCTACGTTCAGCTCTCCGGCAAGCGGGATACAATCTGCTGGCTATCGAAGCCAATGTCACTTGCGAAAATCGACTAGGGCGGGAAGATCCTGGTCGACTCGATAGTTCACTCATCTCCTGCTGTGAATCAGAACAGTAATTAATTTCCGAAAATTACGCGTCTAGACCGACACATATAACAACAACACAATATTAGTTGTTAGTGAAAAATTACTGCCTGCGGCTTGCGTCTTTTGTGTACCATCGGAGCATCTTGAACACCTTCTTCGGTCTCAATAAACGTCTTGATGGAATGAGTACATAAGCATGGTCCAGCAACATCAACCAGCTGCTGGGAATGAAGCTGATGCAAAACCGATTGAACCCTTTCTAGCTCTGGTATTGGAGAAATTGTAGTCATGATGCAAGCACGGACGCTTGTCTGAAACATTGAAACAATGAATTGCACGAATCTTTACAATATTCCAATATCTCATTGTGCCTGCCTTACCGAAACCAGAGCACAAAACACTTCTGCCAAGGCTTTCTGTAGCATTGATGCTTCTGAGCACGATCTACAAGGCTCGTCGTTGTCATCCTTTGCTTTCCCACATTCAGGACAGACATTTGCAGGTACGTCTTGCTTTTGTTCCGTTGAAGAGTCTTCAGAATCTTTGTCTTTAGTAGTTGGCGTGTTCTTCTTTTTTTTCGGAACTAGTAAAGCTTCTGCGAAGGTTGGACAGCTGAGTACATTGCCTAATGCTTTGACGGCACCAGTTTGAATGGAAGCGAGTTTCACAAAAATGTCTTCCAGCTGCAATTCTTGCTTTTTCTTTGTTTGCTGTACGCAAAAACAATGATCAACATCTACCTCATCCGGAATATGAACAAATCCGTCTTAGTGTTCTTACCGTCAATTTAGCCTCTCTGATTCCCCCTGAAATACTGCTGTCTGAAAGAATGTTTTCCATTGGCATATTTTCCAGGCTTCCTCTTCTTGTGACTTCGTCAATCAGATCTGAAGCTAACTGTGAAGACAATGCTTCCACAGCTGCGGCAGAACTGCACGGTTCTTCAACTGCAACTTTTGGTTCTGATAACTGTGACGATAAGGACTGAAATTCGTCCCAAAGTAGTACTTGAGATGCTTCGCCTTCAATACTTTTCAATGATGTTGTCATAATTTCTTCAGCATCTTCGTCTTCAACTCTTTCTTGCTGTTCTGTATTGCGTTTCAATGGGAAGCCAGTTTCTGTTTCCTCGCACGGAAAGCCAAACTACGATTCAAAAAGACGATTAAAATATGGGATTTAAATAAGAATGCTTCAGCCAGTGAAATGCACAATTACCTCTCCAGTAATTCCACTTAGCTTTGCTAGAAACAATAGCACCTCTGAAGTCAGTCCATTGAATTTTGAAGCGTCGAATGGGCGGGGTGAACATACTTCCAGACTTGATACTAGTGCGTCACTGCAAAATTAAAATGTTGTGCTTGCAATTTTAAAACGCAGCATTTATGGACTTTTCATTGTCAATTATTTACCTGACTGACGATTCTGGATCATCCCACTGAACCTTCACAGTAGCCAATCCTGACTTCAGCGTACCCAAAACAATAGCTTTCTTGCCGCTGGGCTTATGTGTACACTTGGCTCCAACTTTCAATCCACGATCTACACCTCCCATTACGGCCAGAACAGGCCACACTTCTTTGCACAGTCGGTCAACTTGTTCTTTGCTGTTCATGATCGGGGATTTGAATTGCAAATCTTCAGGCATCGGTGGCTGGTACGCAGTTTCGTCCATAGATTCACTTGCTTCTGATGGCGTTGGTGTGCTTTCTTCGCTCTGTTCATTCACCAAATCTTTGCTGCACGTGAGTCGATCTAACAGAGCTTCGTTCACCTGTTAGAAATGTGTGATGAATGAAGATCCGATATGGTTCAGCAATTTACTGTTAAGGTTTGTAATACTTACGATTTCTGTCCAATCTTCCATTGTATGCAACTTCCTCAACAAAGACACGTACGATTCTGACAGCAACGCAGGAGTAGGTGCACACATGGGCTCTCCGGAAACGAGCGTCTTCAGGGGACGTTTTCGTTCATAATCAGTAATTTTAACTTTTTCCCCAGGATTAGTACTATAGAATAGGACACATGGATACAGCTTGGTCCCATCCACATCTTGGAACGCTAATGATGGTTCTTCGCCATTTTTGCCAAAGCTCAGCGTCTTATTGTCACAATCCAGCACAACGGTAATGTAGTCGCCTTGAGTGAAGCTGGGAAGAAGGTGGGTCGATTCTCCTTTGTGGTACAAGTTGCCACTGCAAATCACAAAGCTCAATTCAAAGTCAAAAACGAAAACGAAATTTTAGAAACAAAAAATCGTATACCTGTAGGCTCGGTAAAGCCACATATCTTCTGTGGACCTGTGACTTTGGTCCTTAATTGGCCATTTCGTAACTCCGACACAAGTTCCTTCGTTCCCTCGGTTCTCTTTGACTATCAAGAACTTCCATTGGTGGCATCCTACAAAATATTGCAAATTATTTGAATGAACTTTATAAGTATTTGTATTAGTGGATGTAAACTTACCTGTGGAGAAACCCATGTTCGCGACACCATAACCTCTGCCACCTCGGCCATGCACTAAAGTTTGTGTGCCTTCGATGAAGCAATACATTGTCTTTTCAACATCGAAGTTCAACTTAAAAGATTCCTGACGCTGAGTATGTAAGTTCTCGCCTGAACGGTACAAAACAACTCGTATTATGTGACTTACAACATCATTTATTTAAAATTACTCAAAATTCTTACCATAGATAGCCCGGCAAACGTCTTCTCGGTTCAAAACATTCTTTTGAGCTCGTTCATAAAGAGGTTGAGTCCACATGCAATCCTGGAGTTGAGCCAAAAGTTCTTTCACGACCTGAAAACCAACAAATGTTTAAAAAACTGAACGATTTCGTGCGATTCATATCTGGTTATCTAACTTACGTGATGCCTCAGTTCAGCAGTCTCCGAGGAATTGACGCATAGAATAGATTCCAACAACTGTATGGCCAAGAGCCGAGGTCTCATACTAGGGGCCATTACTACACTTTTACAGATGTTTAAAGCAATTGGCCCGATCGATTTATCTTCTACATCACTTTGGCCAGGGGAATCTTGCTGTTGAGGCTGTGATTCGGATGTACTATTATCGTCAGTTTCATCGACTCTGAAGAAAATGTCAGCATCATTGAACGGTTTGAAGGACAAGAAAGACAACACAATCTTGATCCAGTGAGGCCGACAAACGAATTTCTCCATGGGCCCTTCGAGAATAAGGCGTCTAATGAAAACTAGGAAATCTCCAAGTCGATTCTCTAGTTCTTGCTTTTCGCATGGTGTTAATAGAAAATCTGGAGCTGACGAAAGACAGTCCTGCAAATCGAAAATATGCAAAGTGTTAAATATTCAATTACAGTTATCCGAGCAAACTTGAATTTGTATTTAAATGCTTACGTATGATGAACTACAAACAGACTTGTGAGAATCTGTCACCGGCGACAGAGACACTACTGGCGTATCTGGTGTTCCAACTGGAGTTGGTGATACATCGCCATCCCATACAATGTGACTACCCAATAGCGAGGTCAGCATAGTGACCAGCTGAGCATGGAGCAAATCGACAACCTTTTCCACAACAGAATCATCAAGTCTTCTGGTGTGAATTCTGCAAAAAACGAAAGTTCAATTAGTTTCAACATAGTTATGTACATCAAGTGTTCCCAAGGCTATTACTTACGCAGCAGAAACAGCAATCATATGAAGCAGTCTGACACTTGCAACAGTGACGTAATGAGGATATGGTAGGGAAGACCATGTATCGGATGCCAGTTTTTCCAGGTAGAACTTATTGTCGTTCTGAGTTTGGCATAACTTTTCCAACACAGTCAAAACTCCAGAGCGTACTATAACTTGCAAGTCTTCTGCATTAAAACGGCCACTCAGAGTAAACAGATTCAGTAGCTTCATTTCGTCGGACAGATTGCGGCTTGTCAGGTACGCGTTTTCGCAGGTTTCATCAGAAGCTTTTTCAGCAGCATCCAACTGACATTGCAAATTGTGTATTATCCACTGCATGATCTTGTGAACCATATTGGAGACTTCCTGTTTGATTTCCACCGGAGCAGCTTGAATGCAGTCCAGGTAATGGCTGAGTTGAGGAGACATTTCAGAACTTGATCCATGATCAGTGCTATTTTCTCCTGTCAAACCGGGTGTTACACCGCCCAAGTTGAAACATCCCGCAAGCAAGTGTTCAACAACGGCGGATAAGTAGTCAGCATCAACATCGCCTTGTGAAGCTTCCTTGGAGTTTCCATCCCCAAAATGGGTAGTGCAGGATACCAGTTCATAGACTTTTCGAACTGCTTCCAGCCGCATATTCGCTCGATCTTCTTGCCGATACAAAGACAGTAAAATAACGTGAGGTTCCGAGTTCCAACCGTCATCAGGAGCAAACTCGTGAAACCAGCCGCCTTTTGAACCGGGTGTACACTGGGCGACAAACTTGACAATGTTTCTTCCGAGACATTGAACAACATTGGCAAACTTCTTCTCGTCACATATAATAGTAGATTCACCAACTCTGTCACTGTTTTTCACATTGCCGTCATCTGCTGTTATCATCTCCAAAAGATCGTCTGGTAATCCATAAGCATGGTGCGTATTAACTTCAACTTCACAAGTACCTTCTTCGCTGCTTCGAGGACCAATATACTGGGAAGCTTTTACACCCAAAACCAGCAAAAGCGACTTTTTCATTATCAGTTGACAAACTTCTTCGTAAGTTGCATCCTGAACTTGAGTTTGTTGCTCGCCGGCGAGGTTCGAAGATGAATGCACCAATCCTCCGGAACGACCTCCGATGCTCAAATCCAATGGGTTGTACGATCTAGTAGACGCCAATAGCGTGCTGCTACCAACTGGGTTTGTATCTACTGGAGTGGGTGGAGACGCATTTCTCAATAATGTATAGCCATTATTTTCTTCTTCGTCAGTGTCTCTCGTGAGATCAATAATGCCATAAGGCCCGTAAGCGTTGCCAGCAGAACTTACACCAGCTCCTCGAACGCTAAAAGTTCTAGAAAAGCTTGTGTTCCTTGAATCTCGTGATCGTCCTCTCGTGTTTCTATGGGAGAAACGAATAGGTGGCCTGAATTGGCTTGGACGATGAGAAGTATAAGCCATTGCTGATGAGGGCTCCTCGATATCAGCATCAGCCCGGTATTCCAAACCTGGCGCATCTGCTAGTTCCGGTGCATTCGGCGACAAGACAGGCAGCAGTGAGCTTTGGGAGATTCGCGGAAGTGGAGAACTTTCCAAGTATCGTGCCACACCAATGCTAGAACTGGAAGACTGGGTTGAAAGTCCTTCAGGTACGAGGTGCACCCTGGATCGTTCAGGTGAAGAATCTAATTCAACTCTGGTCGAAGAAGTCGGTAGAGCCGGAGGAAGGGCATCCATATCTGGTGGAAAATGCACGTAGGCTGGAACACGGGTTGGGGTTGGTGGTACTTCTCGTTCCTGTGCTGCAACATCTTCTGTCTGAAGTGTGACAACTTTGGCTCGTACCATGAATATCAGAACAAAAATTTCATGAAGAAGATGGTCTTGTCGGCAATCCGATCTACAGGAGCATGCAATGAATATTACGTCCGGTAGTTAGAAGACTATTTCTGAATGTGAATAACTTACAGCGTCATTGAGGCCATTCTGTCCCTGATTCCAGAATGCTTCAGTAGAGCCAGTAGCAGTAAACGAGTAACGCCATCCAAAAGGTTATCATCCTCGTTATCACAAGTATCCCAGTCGAAACTTTTGGCATGTTCAAACATCAGGTCATATAAAGTTGAGATACTGCCAGTCTCAAGGAGGTTCTGAAAAATCATTCATAAAATATTCGTTAAATACATGCATGTAGTAGCGTAATGCATAATCGATCCAAATATGATCTTACCTCGTTAACGCCAGAAGGTAGCACCAGCTGGAAATAGTCCTTCGCTGATGTACCGAACTCCGTTTCAAGCACTTCCAAAACTTTAGTGTTCCAATCCCTTTCTCGGTACATGAAGTGTTTTGTTAAATCTTCAATCGAATCTCCTGAACGCAAATGAATAACATTATGAGCTGAAGCTTCAAAGATGTCATTTTCAGGCGAAAACACAACTACTTACTCAAAGAAACTGATGGATTATCCAAACCAAAAGAAAGCAAATGATTGGACAACCAGTTCCTACATAGGACTTCCTCCTGGATCTGTGAGACTCCTCGGATCATTTCCCCAATAGATCGCCCAATCAAGTAACTACATGCTCTCTGTAGGTCCAAAAACCACTGCCATGTTTTTCCAGGGGGTGCTCCATCGTAGTCTGGTACCGTCGGTGTGCTTGGATCTATAGAATGTTGTGTCACATCAGGATTCGGTACAAAAAGTGGGATATTTTATAATTGTTGTACCTATATTCCAATCTTCCTGATACTTTTGGGTTTCAGTCTTTGGTAAGTTTCGCACGAGAGCTTCCATGGATATCAAAACCTTTACGAGTTCGGCAATTAGCCCTTCAAAAGTGTTGTCAGCCATCAAAACCATAGTATGAATGATTCTCGACAGCATCGAACCAAGCAGTCCGTCTTCTACAAGTATAGATATCTGAGAGTGTAGCTTCGGAGCACGAGACATGACTCTTGAAATCTTTTGATATGCTGAGCTGACTGACTCAAACAACATGCGAAGATGCTGGTCCAAGACGTTCCACAAAAACTGCTCCTGCAGAATCAACGGAAATCGTCATAATCCAACCTTGAGAGTCCAACAATTTTGATAATGATGGCTTACGTTATCACCGCGGATTCCGGTACTGAAGTTGCAATTCGCAAGGATATGGTTCTGCATCGAAGATAAGAGCTCGAAGATTCGCTCAAGCAGGCATTGTCTTGATGGATCCTCTTTATATGTACCATTCTCTAGATCGTCCAATTGTTTATCCTAAAGTACCAATATGTTCTGATTAGTGATTTTCAGGAAAATCTAGTATGTTTGTCTAGTGACTCACCAGCTCAGTTGCCAATATTGTGACTAGTCGAGACATCAATCGCTGAGTGGAACCGAGATCGCTCACAGTAAAGGCATCTTGTTTGTTGGGTGGTTTGGCAAGTCCAAGTATGTACGCCACTTGCTGAGAGTCTTCCAGACTTGAGAAAATGACCGCACAAAGTAACGCCTAAAACACAGGTAACTCAAAATTATACAGCTGAAGTCAGTTCGAACGCAAGCGAGTCGGCCATTGGAACTCACCTGTCCTTTACTTAGATCAGTAACATTCTTCAGCATGTCCAGTAATAACAACAGCTTTTCTTTTAACGGCGGCAAAATAAGAGAGGCTCCAGTGAGCAACGTAGCTCCGACGGCGTGGTGAACACGGAGGGGCAGATCCATTTCCAGCATACTGAAATCGGGTAACACTAGTTCTTTAACAACTGATTAGCAAGTTCCTATGCAAAGAGTATGATTATACCTGAACAGTAAATTCCTAAGACCATGGATTTCTGTCTCTAGCTTCAATACTATGCTGCTGTTTTGAGAGATTAGTATTGCACAGTGGCTGTTAAGTAACTTCAAACACAGAACGACGAAATCTTCGTGCTCCCTATAAAAAGGATAAGAATTCTTTCAGATCATTATCAAATAACTTTGACTTCTTTCAAAAGAGTGAACTTACTGTTTCGATACAAAAGGCTCGGGAATATCCAAAAAGTTCAGACCATATTTCTCCAGGAAGTTGCGCAGCAACGAGATTGTCACGTCCTTGATTTCTGTCCAAAACGGAGAGGTCAAAGTATGTTTTCCCGTTCTGAAAACATTCAAAAAGGTTAGTCCAAGAGTTAATTCCAGTTTGTGAAACTTTATAGAACTCGTACCTTGTATGTTTAGTTTCCGTCCAAGCGAAGGAATGAGAAGTTCCAGCCGAAACATGACTAATATGGTACCCTTCTAAACCGTGTACTTTTCCAGCTTTTAGAATGGGAGAAACACAGCTACCAAGGCCGCATTGGCCCATTGAATTGTTGCCCCAGGAATACAGCTCGTGTTTGTCAGTAACTACCAAAATGTGGGAGTCTCCACAAGAGAAATTGATTACTTTTTCATTGAAAAGGTCAGGAACTCTTTCGGGAAGAAGAATTTTGCCGTCGCCAGAGGAACGACTAGAGGCAAAGGCACCTCCCCATCCAAAAAGCTGTAAAATGGGAAACTGTTAGTGTGAATCAGTTTTGAATTGTTTCTAAATATCAACACATGGGACATACCTCTCCTTCATCAGTTAAGCAGTAAGATCCATATTGCGTTACACCAATTCTGACAACAGTGTATCCTTGAAGTGATTCGATAACTCTCGGCCGAACTTCTCTCTGAACGCTTCCATGGCCAAGTTTTCCATTTTCGCCACTTCCAAATGACCAAACTATCCTGCCACAACTTGATGATGCTAAGGTATGACTATGGCCACACACGACCAGGCCAACATTGCACACGTCTTTGACTAGAGTTGGAACCTGACGATCATTGGTGTCGCCATGTCCGAGTCTTCCACTTTCACCTTCGCCCCAAGTATAGAGCTCGCCATTTTCAGTAACTGCAGCACTGTGCCGATGGCCAGCAGAAACACACTTGACAATTTTCCCGGTCAAAGCGCCTCCAATCATTTTGGGAAATTTCTCCGTTGCAACACCGGCATGACCGAGTTTTCCGTAATCCCCTGAAACAATTTCAGTCTCGAATAAAAATGATCGGGATCTTGAGTTTTTCGTGCACGGAAACAAACTTACCATCACCCCAACTGTAAACTTGCCCAGTTGTTGTTAGAGCGAGAGTATGGCCATCACTGCCTTTAGATGAAGAAACCATCTTGAATCGCACATCAGGTCCCAAGGGCAACTGTTTTGGAGTATTTTGGTTGTTTGAATCACCAAGCCCCAGTCGTCCATAACTTCCTTTTCCACAAGCACTTAGAATTCCATTTGAATCAATCGAAAAAGTACAGTACTGGCCAGCTTCGAGCTACAACAAAATACACAATGTCTAGATTCATCAATGAAAGAGGGAAAATCTTCTTGACACTACTGACATACCACAGACACATTCGGGAAAGTGCTTGCAAGTCTTGGTGTCGTCATTCTATCTCCACCGCCTTCGCCTAACTGACATGACGAGTTGCTACCCCAGGCAAACACATGAGCAACGCTGTCCACGCATGATGACTTGGACTTCAAGGGCTGCGTAGCTCCAGGCAGGAGTGTCGCTGGGTCCTGGGAATCTTCTCGTTCTTCATTCTTGTGGAGCAAGTAGGTTCCAGATTTCGTAGACATTCTCACCAGCTGCAAATAAGCACGGAGAATTGATCATACGTTTTCGATCAAAACTCCGAAAAACAGTTTACAGGAATCTAACCTCCTCCAAAATAGTCAATGCTGCATCGTATAAATGAACTTTATCTTCCTCTGGTCCAGTACCCATCTCCAGAGTAGCTGAAATGTCACCAAGCGCAGATCGTTTGATTGCCAGTAATGCAGCTTCGAAAGTAGGTCTTGGCAGATACAATGATCCATTCTTTTTGCCACAAGAAGTAATTGCCATGTACACCCATTGGAGAATGTGATGCAAGTTTCCTCGTTGAACGGCAAGTCCAAGCATTATTTCTACACTGAGCACTTTACCTAAGGAACACAATTAAATCAATCAATGATTCAGTAATATCGATTCTTCTTTACGCATAACGAGCAGTTTTTAACTTACTCTCAACGCTTGCTTCAGAGCTCGAGCTCACCAACTGGTTCAAAAAATCGTTAACATCTTTCAATGTTTGAAGTCCTAATTTAGGCAACTTCTGTTCATTCGCCAATGACCATGGTGGCAGAGCCCAGATGACATCCGATGCAGTCCGTAGAACGTCAAGACAAATATCACCCCCAGCTGAAACGTCCCACAAACATCAAATTAAACAAATCAAGTGCTCCTTTCAATTCCTTGTCAATACGAAGATTCGCACCTGCTCCTTGAGACCAATTCAATCTCAACATACTGAACAACAAGCTCAGACCAGTCCTCACGCCCATCTCGATCAATGCCTCCGTCGCAGCTTGAGAAACATCAATCACTTTGCTACTAGAATCCATTCGGCTTAGTCTTGTGGGGGGTGGAATTCGGGTTACAGCCTCTGCCTGCTAAAAAGGTAAAAAACCACGATTAGATCAACTTTCATTTCCTCTTTGCAACATCACAAGAAAATCCCATTCAACTCGCTTACCCTCTTATCCTTATCGTGAAACCTTGAATAAAGTGCATACAATATTCGATGCATGATTAGAATCCGTTTTCTCAGTATTCCGTAAAACGGAGACTCTTGGCAAACAGTCGAAGCCAGTTCCAACTGCGCTTGTAGTTGCTGAATGACATTTTCTCTTTGGTCTAGAAGGTTTGCTTTCTCAAATTCAAAGTCTGGTAAGTTTACACTTTGGTTCAACACCGGTTTGCTGGATGACAAGATAATTTCCTGTAAATCAAACATTAATTTTACTGCAACATTCTTGGGATATTTTCATCTTAAATCATTAGCCTTCGTTCTCAATCATACCTTTGAAGCCACTAGATGATCAAACAAGGCATTTGTCTCCTCCCTCGTCGTGATTGCCTGAGCCCCTTTGAAGATCCATGTCGGACTGTTGCTCTCAGCCCAAGACGATCGCCGAACTGGATGAGTTTCTGATGCTCGAGAAGAAGGCCCCGATACAGACGATGGGTCTGTACTAGTACCAGCAGTACTCATCCTGAATGCTGGTCAGATCTATCAATCAAAGAAATTTTAACCTCATTTACTCCCATTTCAAAACATTACTTCATATCAAAAACTTTGAAACGCCATTCACCTTCTTAATTCCCAGTGAAAGGTCAGTAAAATGTCATTCTCTAGTTTTCTTGCTAAATACTATGCCAGTAAAGCTATAAATCCCAATTGCACGATCTGTCACCTACAAAATCCAAAGTAAACAATCAACAATTAGACTGAAATACACCATAGCGATTCGCAAGTACACAAGTTTCCTTCAAATTCAAAACTTTTTATACATGATTACCGTTCTCTCAAAAGCCAAACAAAAGCTTTTTTTTCAAACTTTGATCCCGTTTTCAACCTTCTGAATCGGCGGTTTTCTCGTTTCTAATCTTGTAAACTACCCAGACTCTTGTTTATAATATTGGATATTCTCGTTTTATCTTACCTTCCGTCAACAAACTATCGATCCTTCCACTCCTACACGAACATCTAATTTACTGATAAAAACCTCCTTTTTCCAAATGTAAACATTTGATGACCAGTTTCAACCTAGTTTAACATGCCACAATAACATAACGGACAACTGTGTCACCCAAGTCACTTAACAATGTTCAACGTTGCACTTTTCCCTTTTCTAAATATGCGCAACATTATCCAGCACTAATGGAATCGATAAATAACACGCAAGCAGCGAGTGAATAAATAAAGGATACTTAAAGCCTCAAGATTCAAGTATTAAACTTTGACTTTGGTCAGTTTTAAAGCACAAGATTGCATTTAAAGCAATGATATTTGAGTAAACACTGAAGCGACCACCTCCAGCAATTTGTCCGACTTTTCTTCTCATCCGTTTGTTTACATTCCGTGCCTAGTCGCGACAGCATCTCACCGATTGCATATGGTGCAATGCTAACAGCTGATGAGCTGCAAGGAGTTGACAGTATCTACAAGGAAATGGATTAAGCGGACCACAGCCGTGCTGTTGAACAGGAGTGGTCCGTTTACAAGGGACGCTGCGGATACCGGCACAGTATGATAGAGTTGCAATTTTCTCCTGCAGCAATAGTCAATAGTCTTTTGTATCTGTGTGTGTTTAAAGTCAGGTCAAATGTCAACCTAATTGCTGTGAATGAATTGCTATTTTTGTTGTATCGATATTTTGGTTCCCAGGCTCGTTGTCGTCACAATCGTTTTTTAAAAGGTTTCAGCTGGCAGCCCCA
>JAQGBJ010001341.1:0-24091 GCA_034698345.1 Sphaeridia pumilis | reverse complement strand
AGTTTATCTGTGGTCAACAAAACGATATAGTAAATACCGGCCAGTTTGCTGGACTGATACATTGCTGATTTCTAAACTAAGCTGTGGGACGTTAAGAAATGTTCTTCATTGAAACAGCTTCCCGGAGCACTTGATTCTGAAACAAACGTTCGAAATCTAAATTTCAGCAAACGTCTTAAAATTATCTACATTCAATCTGGATTTTCAATCAGGTTTTAAACGTATTGAAAATATGCAGCAGGAATTTTCCAGACCACATAATGTCGATGCAGTCCATTCAAACAAGATTTTCAAGGGGAGAGAAGCTGCTACATTAGCTGTTCACAACTCCAGTTCAAAACCGCGTTAGAATCTGAATATAATGTTAGATTTTGTGACGGTTATATTGCTTTCTTTCGATGGTTTGATCATAAGTCTAACTACTTAACGAATGGTACCCAAAAGCAATGGGGCGAGATGGCGAATTTCGACTAGATTTGTATGCTTTTTAAATGGAGGCCAAATCTAGTCGTCGTTAGCCATCTGCCCCAAGGGTACCAGTTCGAGAGACTAGAGAGCGCGAAAAAACGCCGGCGGCGGGAGGAAGCCTTCAGGGAGAAGGCGTTTACGTCGATTGCGGTAAGGGGGTAAGGGGGTTTTGGTGTCGCACAAAGGTACACATTCATATGGCCAGGGGGGTAGGGGGGTTACTCGACGATATGAATGCACAGCCCCTTACTACTACCACTCCTGTGCCTCATCATTCAAATGCTGGCCTCTTTTGCGTTTGTTTACTTTTTTCAACTGACGTTTGTCAAACGTCAGTTGAAATTGGTTTTTTGTCCAGACTGGACAATTTTGTAGTATTGATTCCAGATTAATAGCAAAAGTTAATGTGACAATGTGTGGCAAAAACTAAATTTAAGTTGGAGGAGTACAGGCGATATTTTTCGGCGAATTTCATATCATCAGTGACAGGAAAAGCAATCAGAAACTTTTGCTAGTGTCAAGAAAACGTGAAGAGGGGACGTCAAACTTGTTGAAATTGGCATAGTTTGTGACTCAGTCAAAGACAGTTAATATTTTTGCAATTTATCATCAGATACTCGCAAGACAGCTGCCGATTCTGTCTCGAGAAAAAGAGTTGGCAAATTTTGTAGCATCGATTTCAAAGTGATAGCAGAAGTGAATTTGACACTGTACAGCAAAAACTAAATTCAACGTGCCCAAAGTTTGCAATCGGACGGGAATTGAAGTATAAAACGCTGGAAGGGTCAGAGGTTGCTGTCAAAGGTGGTCAGTGCAGTTGATTGAGTTTGTGAAATGGCAGAGAGAGTTTATTTTTGGCCGTTTGCCAATTTGACCGCGAAATTTGCAGAACGAGAGAGGTGTAAGGCGGCTTATGAGGCAGTTTCGCCATTTCAACTGGAAAAGAGTAAGCTATTTTTTGTTTTGTGCCTTTCTTCCGAACCATATGTTGCATCAAGTTGAAACCTCCGAATCTAGCTACATTTTCGAGTGAAGTAGGTTCTTCAACTATAGAAAGATCATATGTTAGTCAGTTTCGGAAAACTTGTTTCGAATTCAGAAATTTCAATGAATGATTCAAAAAGCTTGTTCTACTTTCGTCATGATGATTTTCTTAAAATATAAGCCAGATAGTTCTACGAGGTAATTTTCAGAGCACTGCCAGCAGTCTTCAATTTTCACAAGATTGTTTAGGCTTTCAGAAGGAACTTTTACTAAAGTTCCAGAAGTAACAAGTTCAGCAGATTTCTAAAAAAGGCTTGTTTATCTTTCGGTGAATACATGAATACACCTTTTCATGGAGGAGGGTTTGACATGATTATACAAAAAGTATACAATCAAATGCTATCTGTTTGGGCCGCAGCGCCCTCTTGCAACAATGTCAGTTGGACTCGTTTCAAAGATAGATGGCGCTTAGACACCATAAGGCAGTCACCTTATATTTCCATTGTGTTCAATAGTTCATTGTGGGCAGGGGCAAATTACAAGTTGGCAGCCTACTGGCGAACGACCGTACGCATGCAATATTGGGCCGTGAAATTCAGCACTGCTGCTATAGCTATGTGCTTACAACACTCAACGTATTGACTTGGCGAATATTTAGCAGTTTTAAAGACACAGGATCGGCAAATTCGCTCAGACATATACCGTCTAGAATGTACAAAGTTCAGTTTGCAGTTTCGCAAGCGTCGATTCAGTCATTGTAAGCGTCGATAGGTTCTGAGAGGTTGATTTGAGTCTGGAAGCATTCCATATACAGTCAGTACTGACAATTAATTGCCACTCACAGTTACGGATCAAGTTCACACCGGCGAAAAGCCTTTTACATGCGAGCAATGTGACTACGCTGCAGCAATACTAGAGAAAAGCCCTACAAATGCCATCACTCATACTGGCGAAAAAACCGTACAAATGTCGTTAGTTTTTTATTGTTTGCTTTTATAATTTTTGCTTTTTAATTTCTTTTAGATATTGGTATGAATCCTCCAATTACAGCTGGCGCTGAAGATGTAAAGTGTCGTTGTGCTGACACTTGTACAACAGTATCATGTACATGCAAGCGACAAGGTGTTGTATGTTCAGTCAGCTGCCGCCCAGGGTGCCTCAACAACGTCGAGGAAGTACTAGCGACGAAATATGAAAACCTCGAGGTAAGTCACATATAATTATGAGATGTCTAATTTTTCAATACATTTCCAGACAGTTAAGCTTTCATTTTTACTTGCAGTTTCGAGAGTTCCCCGACGCCCGTCGGTACTCTGTATTCGCCCGAACATCCATCCCGAAACACATTGTAGTTTGTGAGTATACCGGAACCATACGCAAACTATATGACGTCGAGGCAGAAGAGAAAGAGCGTGGACAGAATAACCTATACTGTGCGGATCTTCCGAACCGGCTCGTTATTGATGCAGAAGTTGTGGGAAATATTAGTAAGTTTCAAAGCAAAAGAAATATCAAGAATCATTTTACCAAACCGTTATTTGAACTTGACTCAAACGATTGAACTTGAAAGAAACAATTGAAACAAACCATTGAACTTGAAACAAACGAATGAAACAAACGAATGAAACAAACGAATGAAACAAACGAATGAAACAAACGAATGAAACAAACGAATGAAATAAACGATTGAACTTGAAACAAACAATTGCACTTGAAAGTTGAGCATTTGAAAGACCAGTATGATTTAGAAACTCAAGTAAAACTAATGCTAATTATGTGCAGGCAGATTCGTACAGCATGGATGCGATCCCAATCTCGAGATTGTGGAAGTTTACACGCACAATTCCACACACGTCGCACTACAAACTTTGAGGGAAGTTCAAGCTGGGGAGGAGCTGTCCTACATGTACGTCAAGCCACCGATGCGCAATAAACTTGTTCCCAAAGAGGTAAGTAATTTAATTCAATGACAGCGCTATGAATCAAAATGTTTTATAAAATTATCACCAAAGTAACTTTCCAAAATACTTCTTGTAAATTGCAGTTTTGTCTTTGTCGTTCCGACATTGAAGACAGGAGGGCCCGAGGGGTGCCAGTAGACCCAGCCCGTCCAAGCTTGCTGGAGTTGGCCGATTCAAGGGTGGTGACTGAACCAATTCCAGCAAATGAGGTAAGTACTTTACATGTGGAAATGGCAACTTTAAACACTTTTGAAATACCTCTAGTATAAACGTTTTATTTTCATTTCAGACTGGAATGAGTCCGCGGGACATTCTCCTCCAGATCCTTGACGCTCATGAGGATTTGGCGGATGAGCTCAACCGCACAACCCTCAACCCGTGGAAAACATCCCTTGCTAAAGCAGTCAAAAAGATGAGGGAAGCCAACACGTTTGGAGTCCTCAAAGTGCCAAAACTGGTCGTCGGATCGTCATCCAATCTTTGCGTATTCTGTGGACACGTTTCAGATCGCAGAGTTTTTGAGAATCACATCAAAAACTCAAACTGCTCTTCGTACTTCGCACGGATTTCAAGTGCAAGACGCAACGTCTGCTTTTACCACCAAGTGTTTCTGAAGGATGGTAAATGCGAAATGGCCATCCAGTTGACCAAGGATAACCGTACCATTGCTCCAAAGCCAGACCAACCGACAACTTCAACCAACTAACTTTTACCTGATCTCGTCATGTGCAATACATGCTTTGTCTTGAATGATGAAGCAAAACGATTTTAATTATGTGATGTTTGTACCTACTTATGCTATGGATCTTATGCAAGTAATTTTTAACCTGCTTTGTCTTACATGATGAAGCGACCTCATTATTTTTGTACCTAATTTATAATGTATTTGTGATAATCAAGCCAGTGCGCTGGTAACTGCTCAAGTTATTTTATAATACTCATTGTACCTTTTACTAAAGCCAGTGAAAAATAAAGCTGGCAATCGTGATCACTTGTAAAAAGCAAGTATCTTTTCAATAACCACAGCCAGATGAAATTAGCTGGCAAATGCAAAAAGTTATTTTATACAATCATTGTAACAAAAGTCAGTTGAAATAAAGCTGACAAACGTAATTCTATCCAATATACCTGTTAACTACAGCCAGTTGGAATAAGCTGGCAAACGCAATAGCTCATAGTGAGCGTACTTTCTACTAAATCTCATCTTCCTGTCATCAGCCAGTTGAAAATGCTGGCACTGTACTTAATAATAAATGCGCGTGAAAACATATCGGTTCTTCAAATTTTTATTATTATCAATTTACAAGTAAAGTTCTTCAATCTTTTCAATATTTTTCAACTGCACTCCAGCAGCAGCGCAGCCAACAGGGTCAAACAAGTCGGGATTGCCACTTATCCAGTCTCGGTCTTTTTCAGTCAGTAGCTCGGGACGACGTGCGGAAATGTTGAGAAGATGGCATTTGGATCGCTTCATACGACGGTTGTGGGCTGCAGGCTGTAACATTAGAATTATTTTTCATCAGATAACGCTCTTAATATTGACAAGCAAGAAAAGCTTTCAGATACTCACTTGTTTAGGAATTTGACGGTTGGTTCGAACAACTGGTGGCGGGGTCAGCTCGGCATGTCTGGTCACTTCAACAATTGTGGTTGGTGTTTCGATTGTTACCACGGAAGGTTCCGACGACTGCTCAGTCTCGATTGTAACGTTGGCAGTTCCTACAGTTACAAACGTTTCGTCCGCCCCGACTTGAATCACCGTAGTTTCTTCGGTAGGCGCAAGGGTTGTGGCAGGCTCGTCATAGACAATTGATGGGGCAAATTCAACCGTTGTAGCTTCAGGCAGAGTACTTGTTGAGGCAGGTTCAGGTGCGTCGGTAACAGGTGCTCTCACGGCTACTGGGGCTGTTGTGGTTCTTTGTCGAGTCATGACAGGAGGCTGAGTGGGCCGAGACAGTAGCTTGGTAATTTCATCTGTCAACAAAAGAACTTGTCAGCATGAGACTGACAAGAGAGATGAAAGATTTCAAATGTAAATACTTCAAACTGACCTGCCTCAGCGATACAATCAATCTGACTGCTGGCTCTCAACTTGTAGGCGGTGCGGACCCGACCTGGAAATTCACACCTGGTGCGTCCGTCCTTCATAATGTAGAATGACTTGTTCTTTCCCACACAAGATTCACAAATCCAAACTGTAAACAGCCCAAACGAGGGCTAGCAACAATAAAATTTTCATCTTCGGTAATCACAGCTCTGACTGATGCACTTTTTCTTTCTTCCTTTTCGTCTGCAGCTTTTAAGGTTCCGGAACCAAATGAAAGCTTTTTTATCGTTACTTCTCCGGTCTCGGCTAAATAATCTATAAAATGATTCCAGTGTTCCCCCTCTCATGATATGGAGACAAAACAATACACAGTAAATTCCACAGTAGTTACTGTTCCCTTGTAAACTAAAAGACTTTTGTTTGGCCTTGATATCAAAGCCATAATAAGACGGCGTTTCTCCATAGCTATCGAAAAAAAATAAAGTCTTGTCGGTTGCAACGAGGCAGAGCCAGTGCATTCCGCCACTTGGGTCATTTGAAGCCGCTGTATTAAAAACGACACAACACGGCCTTTCTTGGAACAGGGCTGGAGTCAACATATCAGCGGAAACACAATCCCATGTCTTGGCTTTGCTACAGCAAAGCGTTCTGTCCAGAATGTCTAGTATTTCTATTGTATTCATGTCAGTAAGAAAATTGACGTTGATTATTCATATACAGCTTGCTGTTGGTATATATTCCAAAGAAAAGGCAAATCATTGGGAGGACGGTGGCGGTGCTAAAAGTCGCTTCAACGCGTATTGTTCCATTATGACTCAGAGGTTTAAAATTCCGATCCAAAGTATTCTCAATGTCAAAAGCAAATATTGTTTTTCCAGCAGCCCAGGTTTCCTTGTTTATAATTTTCTCAGTCTTGATGCCTGTTGTTTTCACAAAATCCAAATAACCGGCGAGGGTCTTTTCGTTAGTAAAGTCATATGTATTAATACGGGTTACACTTTGATTCTCGTCAATAGCACACACTAATTTGGTGAGTTTCATATTGTTAAACCCAAAAGGGTTCTTGTTCACGTCTCCGCGGTAACTTGATGCATCTACAAAGGCGATCAACAGTTTTTGTGGTAGAGGACCAACAAAAAGACGGTCGATTGCCATGGTGAAGCTGCTGCTCGGGACGGCGAGGCTTTTGACGACAGTTTGGCTGATATCAAAAGCAATTGTTTTTGAGTTGAGGACAGATAATACTGAACTTTGCACTGTAGAGCTCAATGTATACTTGGGTATAGTTATGAAGCAGTCTGTGAGTACACGTTTATAGTCTTTGACAGACACTTTCGTTCCACCTGCCCCTGTTCTATTATTTTCGGGAGCCAAAACGACAAACTCCATAGGGTTTCGTTCCAGGCGTAGCTTGAGTGCAACCTTGTTTGGAAGTAGTCTTTTCAACGAGGATAAGTCGGTGATGAGGTTATCAGCAAACTCAACTTCTTTACTACCGATAAAGTACTTCTTTCGTTGCTGTACTTCTGCAGTGATGGGTTCTCCTGTTCCACTTTCTATATAAAAGCCGGCGGCTAAATTCTCTTCTTCTCTGTTGAGTAATTGGTATAACATGGCCTGGTATGCATAATAGCCTTCGGAGCTCGCCAATATGCGGTCGTTTGCCAAGATTTGTACATTCTTCCATAAACTATGAATTGTGTTGTTTGCTAGGCACACAATGTCGTCTGGTATAGCCGTGTCATCCTTGTTGGTCAGTTTAAGACGCACGTGTAATGTAAGTTCTGTCAAGTCCATAAAGCCGGATTCACATGCTGGCAGATCAAATTCAATCAGGGACGTGTCATTTGAAATGCTATTAATTGGACGGTAGGTTAAAGTTTCGCAGAATTCGGTGGACACGTCTACATAGTCTGTCGATGGTGAAAAATCTAGTTTACTAGCGTAAACAAATTGTTGATCAAAAGTACGTGGCTTGATTTCTTCTTCCATTTCGACGCTTTACAGTTCGTTTGCGTTTAACTCTTCTTCCTCGCCTTTTTCCTGCCCCTACCAATACTCTAGTTTGACGTCTTCGACGAGGTCTTCGTGTTGTAGCCCTTTGACGACCTACAGGAACGCCGTATGAAGCTGAAGGTGCACCAAAAAGTCCTCCTCCTTGTTGAATTGGTCGAATATGACAAGTGTTTTGATCACACTCTACTTGTTCCTTGATATCGCTGGGATCCATGGTGTTGCTCGGACGAGCGCGGTTTTATAACTGAACTTGAAAACGTTTATGACGGAGGATAACGTTTTTCGAAAAACGTTTTAGAGCTCTTGAAAACGTAATGCGAGAGTCACTGGGTAGCCATTGAAATTATATGGATCTCCATCCTCATCAACAATCTTGATGGTTATCTCTTCAAATCGTCTATCGCCAACTTCAAAATACTCTAGAGGGTTGAAATAAATCAATTGCTGCTCTTCTTCTTTTGGCGGGAGCACAGTTTTCAAAACTTGAGAAAGGTTTTTGCCAAACTGGTAGGCCTTTAGTAAGGATGATTTCACAATCATCAGTTTTGTTCCGTGTTGCAAACTAGCGCGGGCTTGTCTTTTGGATTTTTCACCCGCTTTCAGGGTCGTGTGTCGGAATCCAAGCACTTTTTCAAGCTCTGGCCCAAGCGATACAAATACTGTTTTCGGACTTTCAAATTCCAGTTCAAAGCTGGGTGATGTTGTCATTTCAATGTCTTTTGTACGGAGTTGCCGGTTGATGCTGTTCAAAAGGGCATCCATAGTATAACTTGTTGGCTCTTCAATTTCCAAATAAATAACTTCCGATGGGCGGGCTACACTAATGTCCATTGCTGTTTTTAGGGGGATTTTTGCAAATAGTTCTTTTGAAACTGGTCGGACAGATGTCGTTTTTCCAAACAGGAAAGTATTCTTTTCGAATCCCAGCATTTCAGACAACGCCGGGTCAAGGGTCACAAGGCAGGGGATATCGTTTTCAAGTTCAACCACTGTACTGCCATCGTCGTGAAATTTCATGGCAATTGTAATCCACAGCTTTTTCTCTTCCAGAGCAAAGTTTAAATATCCGATAAATTTCACAACATCTAGTGTATATTTGTAAAACGTTTCAGTCTGAATATCAGTGTCACCATAGTCAAGGCTGATCCAGCCCACTCCTTCGTCTCCAAAAAACAGCCTCGGATTTTGCACAGAGGTATAAGCAATTGATTGCAATGCAACGGCATAAGGTCTGTCAAACTCCAAAGGTCGCACTAACCTACACGTGAAACCCTTGTCGGGCAGGATTTCTCCTTCCGATGAGTTGATTGTCACAGTAAATTCAGGCATGATTAACACGTTGTAACTCTTGTTCATAGAACGTTCCGAAAAGACCTTCTAGTTCGTAAGTCACTGGTATACTGGCTCGGACGTTTCTGATTCTTCGAACTTCATTCGTCCAATTACCAAAGTAGCCCTTGTGAAAGGCACCTAGTTTGCTCTTGCTTATTCGGACTTCATCTCCGACTTTGAATTTTGGAACTTCTCGGGGAGCCTGTACTGTTTCCCTGTACATTTTATTCCAAATCTCATCTTGGTTATCCGGGCCGACGTCATTTGGCTTATATCCTGTGCTTGTGTGTATTTCATTGTTTATTGAATCGGCAATGTCCGTTAAGTATGGATACCACACGTAGTTCTTGTTGTACGCCCATATCCTCCCAATCTTGGACATGACTCGCTTAATGGCAGCTTCGGCTATTGAGGCCTTGGTAATGCTGTGGGTATGATACAGCTTTATGTTGTTATCCTTGAGCACTTGTGCAACCTTGCCATTTACGTACTCTTTTCCTCTATCTGCCAGAATTCTCGTTGGCGAATTACCAGCCTCCTTTATGACACTTTCAAAGGCTTTAGCGACCTCTGTCGCTCCTTTATCTTTTAATGCACGCAAGTACAGCTTCTTGCTGAAACAGTCGATGATCACGATAAAACAAGATTTATTGCCGTTACCACGCTTCTTCTGATACTGATGAAGTGTTTTTATATCACTGGCCCACGTGTCGTTTGGTCCCGCAAATATCATTTTTCGTCGTCGGAATTTTCTTGTTACTGGTTTAAACAAATTATACTCGTCAAGTTCTTCCAGTTCTTTCTTCACAGCTTCAGGGTCTTGTAAATGTTGGTTTTCAATTAGTCTTTTAACTCCGCCAAGGGACCCAGGGACTTTTGGGTCCAAATAAAGCTTTTTGTACTTCATGTGCACTTTTTAACCAGCTCAATAAAATTTGCTGATAATAAATAACGAGGAACGTTGCTGTCGATTATAATTTCTGAAAAACTTTTTATAACTTTTGTCGGGCACTTTTTCATGTATCCTGTTTGCAGGGCAATTTGAAGGAGGTCCGTTATGTGGGAGCCTTGTAGCTTTTTCCCTTTGAAAGTGACGGAACCGTCTGAAGAAATCAGAACGCGACGGTTAGCTCTAATGATATTCAACAAAGTACTTCCCTTTTGCTGTAGCTTTGGCGGAAGCAGTGAAACAAAATCACTTTTTGGTTCTTGATGAGATCCGGCTAGGAAATCGTATCGGTCTTCGGACAGGAGAACCCACTCCTTAGACGCCATTACAATGTGAGTCACCGAAACAAAGAACGCAGTTCAAAACGGTCGCAACTATGAGCTGCACAAGTCTCTGGTTAGCGACAAGTAGTTTCCTTATTGATGTTGGATTTCTCAAACGTTTTGACAAACGTTTTCGTTGGGTTTTTTTCGAGTGTTTTAAAAGACACTGTAGTAAGCACTTGGTTTGGAGGTCAGTTAATGACTGAACAAACGTTTCATAATCCTCTAGAGTTTTGGCACGCTTGATTGTGTTTATGCGTTTTTCATCGTTCCGTGTAAACTTTTGAACCTTCCCGCGGGAACACAAAGTTTCTCACTCTCAAATTTGAAGGTGTTGGCACTCTGCAATCTAGGAGCAGGTACCCGTGTGGTTCAGCCGTAGCTTTGTTGTATGCGTCTTGTAGGAACTTGACATTGGTTGGACAAAACTGGCGCCCAATATATGAAATTACTGATTTGTCTCTACAATTAAGAAACAACGCCGTGTACGAAGCGTTATCTACAATGATCTTGGTCTTTGGATTGAACGCTTTTTGCATGGACAAGATGCAACTGAAACCAATATGATGGCATCCACGAATGAAAAAGTCAACAACAGACTTGTTAGTTTCTTTATCGTCAAGAGCTCCCAACTGATCATCCAAAATTAGCAAGCAACCAGGTGCAATGTGTTGTTTAGCTTCAGCAATGGATTCCACTAGTACAACGTCAGGGTCAGATGCTAATTCTTGTAATTGTTGATTCCACTTGTAATGAACAAATATAACCTTTGTTACTGGTTCACTTATCCACTCGTGTCTGTTGGCAATAATTTGATAAATCAAATGCGTTTTCCCACACATGCTAGGCCCCACTACCACAAAAGAGAACGGTGCCTGCAAGCGAAAATCAAACGACACTCTTTCCATGGCGTCGGATTTGTAACTAACCAAGTGCTAAACGTTTGTGCGTCTTTTATGCACACTTATCTCAAAACGGCACCGATGAAGTGTGCCTCGTTTTCATACTATTCGAAAGCGCTTGAACAGTGCTACAAGATGCACCTAGTCACAAGTCTGAACAGTCGATAATAACGATTTTTATTATCGATGGTCAATATGTGTATAGACTTGAGATGCCTAACGTTTATCGAAATTATCTCAAAACGGCACCGAGGAACGGTGCCTCTTTTGTATATCACTGGAAAGCGCTTGAAAAGCACTACAAGATGCACCTACTCACTAGTCTGAAAAGTCGTTGATAGCGATTTTTGTTATCGATGACCCTTATGTATATAGGCTTGAGATGCCTACCGTTTATCGAAATTATCTCAAAACGGCACCGAGGAAGTGTGCCTCTTTTGTATATCACTGGAAAGCGCTTGAAAAGCGCTACAAAATGCACCTACTCACAAGTCTGAAAAGTCGATAATAACGATTATTCTTGGGTTACATTGAGTGTATATTTTTATTTACATTGATCTTAACCTACTACAATTACATGTCAGCCGTGGCCAACTTGAAACTAAAACCAACACAATGCGGGCACTCACATTTATCCTTAACTAAACTATAATGACCGAACGGCTTGCTGTTGTACTTATCAACGAAATGGGCTTTAAGATTAAGAGAACTCAAAGCGGTTTTAGAAACCTTACATACATACAACGTCTGCTTGAAGCTTCTGATTGCAAACATTGTCAGATTCTGGCTTGTGCCTGTCTCGAGAACCTCTTCATACATGTCGTAATTCAATGTCTTGTGCTTGTAACGGCGTATACCCTTTGCTCTGAGGGTTTCGCAACCGTCAGCTAGCTTTATGCAGTATGATTTTGCCGCCAAAAAAATTGCCTTGTCAATCAGTCTTTCCCCAATTTCATCTTTCCAAACCCCAACCCTCCCTCGATTCTTGTCGTCATAACATGGATGGTCTTTTGGGAATGTCGAGCAGTCTATAAAATCCTGCCCCTTTAGTAAATGGTACACGTTATCTTCCCCCGGTTTCAAAGCTATTAAGAAAATCCCGGAATCCGTATCTGAGTAAGCCAACTTACAGAACCTGTCCCGAAAAATGCCAAATTTTGTCCGCTCGTATATTAAATGAGCCATTAGCCATTTACTGCGCTGCAAAACGGATATGCCTATATACGTTGGAAAGTCGTAATCGACCGAATGCTTCCCCAAACATACTACTGTTGTTTTATCATCAATCTCTGTGACCGACTTAAAAAGTGGATTATCAAGGTGACGCTTGAGGTCCTTTGGTGATCTAGCTATATGGATGTCAACACGCTTGAAAATATCGAAAATAGTATAGCCCCAAAGACAGTTTGTGTTTAGCTTAAAAGCAGCAGAAGCGATAGAGCAAGTTGTAGCCGCGCGTTTAGCAAGGTTTCCCTCCACGTAAGATTTGAAAATTGGCGCTTCAGAAAAGGACCATCCATCAGACACCTCGTCAATTACATATCCCAAAGCTAAAGCAATAGCCAAGTACTGGCTATGTACCGGGTAATTCCTAACAGGAAAAAATGTACAAGTTAAACGCGCATTGTTGGGGATCTTCCCTCCATAAATAGTCTGAATCTGGTCAAACTGCGCCTGAGAAACGTCCTCCTCTTGAACGCTGTACTTAATCGGGAACAAAGGCATGTCAAGTAGATCATCCTGACGATTTGGTGGGCAATGGCAAGATACGCGCAAAAAATAAGCTGTCCCGTCTTGCCTAGGCGACCTCAATTTTGCAAAGTTATTCGCGCAAAGTTCGGCAATATCCTCCTTGGTTAGTCGCGTAAAATTTCCATACGGCAAAGGGCCTACCATCACACTCCCATAAAGCGAAGCCACGTCCAGGTAAAGGGCCTGGAATCTAGGCTTTTCAGGATTATAATTTTTCAAGCCGGGCATATTAGCTTCAATCTTTTTTACATTCTGAAGAACAACGCCACCAATAGTTGCTTCTCTACAGAACAAAGCCAAGTCAATGTCAGTAACATAGTCTAGTTTAAGCTTACTAGTATACATTAAAGCAGCATAAGAGTAAGAACTCGGAGTAAGGAAATGATTCACGTCGAGTCCATATGAAGCATAGCATGCATCGGCATGAGTCATGTACAAGTCAGCCAAAGCAAAGACATCAAAAGCCAAGTATACTGCGTAATAGTCACGGAGCGTTTTACATTTGAATAGTTTCCAAACGTGTCTGACAAACTTGTATTCTTCTTCTGTTGCATCTTTCTCCTCCAACTTGTTATGAAAACATTCACGCCCCGGAATTTCTGTTTCTTTCAGTCTCTCCATCGAATCCACATAGTTATAACAAAACACATGCTTCCTCATGACTGCCTCGAATTCCGAATCACTCAGCTTGTAACGGTCTTGAAAATAATGCTTTGTTCTCTTGAAGAATGCAGCTCCACTCCTTGCTTTAGCTGACTCAATCAAAGCGTCTAAACCGCCACCAAGTTTACCCAAGCTGTCCATTATTTTGATCTTCCCATCAATCCAAATAGCTGAATACTTTTCCGAATTGACAGGGAAAACAGAAACGCTCTCTAAATCTTCATCTTTCAAGCCGTAGCGTATTATCAACTCTGCATCAAAACCGGTCAAATTATGAAACAGGACCGGCAAATGCTTTTTGGGCTTGAGTTTCAAATTACAAGCTTGACAAGTAATTGCAGCCAGCCCGTTGTAATAATCATCATCATCATACAACTGCTTATGAAGATGATGACGCACTTTTGGAACATTCCTATCAAACCGACAACTACAAAGGTTACAAGACGATGCGCTCAAAAACTCTTGCTCTTCAAAGCTGTCCAACATGGGACCTGAATCACTTTGATCCATCTCCTTCAACACATCTTCACTCCATTCTAAAGCTTTATCAACAAACACCTCTGCTGCATCAGAACCCCAGTACTGAAAATATTCTGGCTTTTTGTTGCCGTGTATCAACAACATTCCCACCCCACACGGCCGAAATTCAACTTCACATTCAGTTCTCTGACCGACCTGCTTTTCCACAGGGACTGAAACACACTCAAAATCCGCAAAAACCACCCCTGGATAACGAAAAGTTTTTCCAAAATCCAAAAACTGCATTTGCGGAACCGACCCATCAGCGTTCAACGACTTCAAGTTAACTTTTTTAGCTGCAAACCCGCTGCACGTTTCGACATGTTTTTCGAGAAGAGTTTTCTTTGAAAACGAACACAAACACCAGTTACAAATATACTGAACGTGCCCACTTCTTACCCCTAACAAAGTGGACAAGGTATGTATACCAATATAGTGAGCGTCTGTGTATAACATCAGAGCTAGTTTATCATACATTTCAGTGGGCATCCTCAGGGGATGAATTGGGTTTTCGTCGGCCTCTTTGTCGAATCCGTATACACACACCCCCATATTATTATCCTTCTCAAACTTCGACATTTTCGAGAGTTCCACTGGATACTTGATTGAAGTAAAATTATACCTGTCTGCATAATGCTCATAAGTATCACGCAAGCGACGATGACGTTTGTCTAGTTTCTGAATTTCTGAATCTTTGTAATGTAGGGAGGCCAATAATGCATACCTCCAACACTGATTCCCTGTGCCTGACATATAAACTAAGCCCTTCCTATTCTTAAGGTGCTTTGGTTGCTTTAAAAATCCACGACCACGCAACGGCTTGAATGGCGTTAGCATTACATCAAAACGAACAATTCTCACAAGTGTACAACCGCTACCTTTCTCATTGAAATTGGAGAGGGAATTGTCTACAAAACTCGCACCTCGGAGGATGACAGCCTCTATAAAATTTTGGTGGGTTAGAATCATATACCCTGATCTCAAGTACGTGTTAAACGATTCATCTTTCACTGGGTTGATCATCTCAACTTCAACTCCAAACTCTACTCGGATTCCTTTCTGCTGACTCACGAAATACCTTAATAATGACGTGATGTCGGCATCCATCAGGGGCCAAACTTGAGAAATGTCGAGTAAAGATGCATCGCTGTTGAAGTAAGTGTAGGTTTGAAGTAAGCCTCCTTGAGTGGACTTGGTCCTTGTTAGCTTCCCAAAGATTTCTTGTTGCTGGCCGCTGCCGGTTTGTGGTGCATCTTTGCATCGATGACTCCCCAGGCGTTCAAATTCCTTGTTGCAGGTAAAGCATCGCTTTCCCTTTGGAGCCGTCCATCCTTTGCACCTGTGTCTGAGAATCCGAACAAATGAGCGACCACACCCACCGCATTCATGGTTGAAGCTGATGTGCCTTTCAAGTGCCTTTCTTTGGGTAGTGGAAAATTGACAGTAGGTACACTGAAACTAGAGAAGATGGCGTATTAAATCATTGTCTGCTGACAAATACATTCGGAGTAAAAAGCAGAATATTTACCTGTTTCACTACAGTCGGATGCTGCGTGCTCATGTGTTTTTCAAGGGCTTTCTCCCGGCGGGTGGAATAACGACACAAATGACAGCAAAACTGAAAAATAATAGCAACTGTTGTAACCTAGTGGACCAATAATTTGGAGCCGAATGCTGCTAAATACAATCAAACTCACCTGCTTTTTGCTTACACCAGGTCGCGGCTTTGTACTACTACATGCTGCTCTAACTTTGGCTACATTGCGTTTACTTCCTGTATTTTTGACACTGCGTTTGACGGATTTGACGCTTAGCTTGGGTCCTGCGTTGCACTTGGCGCGCTTGAAGCTTACTCCTTGAACAGCATTTTCGCACTTGGATCCTCTTTTGCACTCGTTAGTCTCTTGCACTTTGTCACCTTGAGTTTCTAAACTTTGCTTTGATGCACTCGAGCCACCTTGAACTACAAGAGCTGGAATTTCGTCCATGTTGACTGCACAAGTCTCGGACTCGAAATGATTTCTCCTCTTCTCGAACAGGGTAAAAAGCGTGTGTGCGATGCATCTCTCTTCATTTTACTTTTTGATGCGAAGATGAAGCTTTTTACCGAGCTCCCAGCATTGTTTGACCGTCTGCGTCTATGGCTTAGACGTAAAGCTTGTCAGCTTCGTGAGATACTAAACTCTCTCATTCGATTTTTAGTCAGACGAGAGATATTTTACCTGCTTGTCGGCACAATAATGAATCTCACAACGGCGTCTCTCAAGCAAGACATTCTTGATCGACGCATTTTTACCGGCCAACCTGCCGTTTTTTACGTTGACGTGGATTTTAGAGATTTCAAAACGTTTTGTTATGATTGTGCAGTGCGCCGTGTTCGTCAATGGCAGCAGTGTTTGTCAATAGACAAAATAGTTGCTCGGTTTGATTTTTGGGTTACGATTCACACAGAGTGGGTTACTAATGTGAACGAATGGTACAAATGGCTAACAAAAACAAGACCGTGGTGTAATCACTGCGAAAATTCGTGTATCATAAAATTTTCCTCTTCTGGACCATTGAATATTGATGGTGAATTATATACAAAGAAGACTTTACTTGAAACAGCCCTGGGGGATAAATACGTGAAATTCATGTGCAAACGCCGACTCAGTTTGTAACGTTCTCAGATCGACACCTGGCCGAAACGTTTTCAGAACGTTGGATTACTCATCAGAAACCGTACCGTTCTCGGATCGACACCTGGCCGAAACGTTTTCAGAACGTTGGATGACTCATCAGAAACCGTACCGTTCTAGGATCGACACCTGGTTAAAACGTTTTATAACTCAGCAAATCGATCTCAAATCGACACCTGAAACGTTTTCAAAACGTTTCTCATGAGATGACTCATCACAAAAACGTTTTGCTTCTGACTAAACCTTTGCTCTCTGACTTGAAGTTTCTCATTTCTCACTCATCAACCGACCAGAGAGGACATGGCTGCGACTCTAAACTCAGGAAAGGTAACTCCAATCAATTCAGTATTTTTGTCCATAAATTTAATTTTTAGTTATTAATATTGAACTGGTTGGTGTTACAGATTGACCGCCCCGGCCAATACCGGCGGCTACTCCACCGGAAACTACCTTTGACATTTACATCTCATTGGTACAATGGGGAGCTTTACGTCGACGTGAAAAGGACTGACGAGGACAGAGGATACTTTCGATTCGCCTTGTCTTACTTGGAAGGAACGTTACGACTCATGACCAAACGCTTGCTTTTTGGAGGCTGGAAGAAGGAAGACGCTGTGTCAACGCTTTTGGACTTGGAAGAGAAAATCTACTACAGAATGAAACGGAAACCTGGAAACACCAAAATTCTACCGAGCCACGTGACATCTAAAAAGTTTCTGAAACCAAACCATTTCATCGAAGAACGAGCCTATTTGAACGAGAAATTCCTTCTTTTCCGCAAGTTCAACAAGAATTACAATCTCAATCTTTCATTTGGCGAAGCCGGGTACTTCATGAAGGAGCTGTTGAACATTTATATCAAGGAGAATATATCAAACCTTGAATTTGTATACACCGGTATCTTGGACTGTATTTGCCAGTATCTTGCTGGAGAACAAGATGATTACATGTTGAAATTAGCAAGACCCACGCTTCAGGCAGACCTTGTAAAGTTTCGTGAGGCAACTAATTTTTCTGACCGCATGTGTAAAAACCGACAGATAGAAGCAAAAGACTTGGTTTGGGAACCTATGGATCAGGCTTCCGACGAAGAACTTTTGATTAGTTTGTAAATAATTGTTTCAAAATAAATTTCTTAACTGTATCTCCTTCAAATTGTGTTATTATTGCAGCGCCATTTGGTTCGAATGCTCACTTAGCTTTCTCCTTGGCTTTATGATGCCCATAGCCTGGAGGCTTTATTCCCGTTTAGAACTGATGCATCAACTAATTTTTCTTAGCATGTTAAAGTCGTATTTACCAAACGTCACCTGTATTAGGGGTCCAAAGCATATAATGCATACAAGGTTTAGATGTACCAACTAAATTTTCTTAGCATGTTAAAGTCGTATTTACCAAAAGGGTCCAAGCATATAATGCATATAGGAAAATCTAGACTTTTTTAGTCGTGCCAGCCCATGGTATTTGAGCCCGTTCAAAAGCATCATACCCTTAGTTAGCTTTCTGCATATAGGAAGTTTTGAGTCAACTAACTGTGCTTAGAACTAAACTTTTTTAGCTATGCTAGACAATGGTTTTTGGAGTGCATCCAGTTTTCCCGTTTAAATAACATGGGCCTTTTTTCGAAACTAAATTTTGTTAGCGTGTTAAAATCGTATTTCCCATCTAGCCATATTTTAACTACTGATTTCAGAAATGATATGGAATGGTTTACACCGGTAGATGGCGGCAGCTTCTTAGAATGCGAAAGTGTTCCCGGTGCCCAATGTAACTTCATGATAGGCCATACTGCAGATTTTCGTCGTAATTCCAAGGGAAAGCTTGTTGGATCTGTTTTCTGTAAGAATTTGCAACGTTTTTGATCGAGTCCAAGGAGATCAATTGCTTTGCTAATCATGTTTTTTTATTCCGCAGCTTCGAATATTACGACTTATTGTTCACTGGAGACCAACGACGGAGACGGACCTCTGCTGGGACCCTTGAGGACTCCAATCTACTCGGGGTTGCCTGATCTGCTCAGTAGTTCGTCATCTCTCCGCAGTCAAGTCTCCAGCGACCTCTTTTTGAACCCAGAAGAGCGGGACTTGCTCCAAGGCAACTTCCGAACTTCCACCCTTTTCAGCAGCCATTACAGAGCCGACGAGTACGAAGACGAAGTTTTCATCACAAGCTGCTATGTCACAGTTCCACTGGAAGCGCCACTCAACACAAGTTTCGCTGTCGACTTCTTCGTTGCCGAAAGCCAATACGCTGTCGGAAAGCCCATCAGACCAGGCCAGCAGATGGCGCTCACTGCTTACCGCACTGAAGAATACATACATGAAAAATATGGTTCTACAAGCTTCAGGACCCACAAAGTGCCCCTGCAGGTCAAGTTCGAAGACTTGTGCTTTCCTGTCGAATGCTTCCAGGAGCCGCCGCCAGGGGATGAAGCCAAGTGTGAGCTTGTAAAGCCCAGAGTAAAGCGGGTTACGCCTCCAGGTAAAATTATGTCTTTCATTTTTCATTATGTTTTGGCTTTGACTTTGTTATGTAGTTTAACGAAAGTGGATTTTTGGGTTTTTTGTTTGTAGGTGCTGTGTTTATGTACGTTGATGCAGCCAGAAAAGTCAACAAGCTGCTGTGGCCTATGAAGGGTTACTATAATAAATTCACTTTGTAAGCTGTAACCACGTATATGGACAAATATAAGTTTCTAATATTGAAATACAGCAAGAATAGAAAAACATGATTTTTCAAAATTATCCGAGAGACTGCTGACTCAACTACATTCGTCTAAAGCCTGAAGTTGTATTCTGCGAAAACCCCTTAGGGCTCCCAAGGGCCAAACACACATCGCTTGGGTTTAATCTTAATTGTTCATCAGCATACATTTTTTGCAGTGACATACAACTGTATAATGAAAGCTCTGCAGTCCAAGTTTTTCTATGTTTAACGAGTATACATTCTTCAGCTCAAATACTTTGCAATATTTTGACGGTTGACGTGACAAAAGCTTTGAAATGCACAAGGTTTATTTCCAGTTTCTCGATATTCAATGATCATGCTTCTGACAAGCTGAAAGTCAGACGCTCAATTTCACCAGAAAGAATAAATGAATAGTTGCTACCTTCTCTCTCATATTCTAAATCTCATGGATCGGTACCTGGAATTAGTTTTAAGTACTGACTGAGCATAAGCTTCTCATACCTAAGTAAGATGACAATCTTAGCCTAAAGGAACTTTTTTCACTCAAGCTGGAACCCAGTAAATACCCAATGTTAAAGCGTTTTTACTTCTTTGATACATCAATGTATTATCAATAGCCCAAATCGCTTTCCAAGAATCTTAATCCAGCTGGATTCAGTAGTCTTAATCCAGCTTATATATTTTTAATTTTGTGGTCGATATCTTTTTCCAGCTGCTCCAGCTACCTTCTCTTGACAGTTTCCACAGGTACTACCTGTGGAAACTGTCCAGAGAAATGCACAAATCACATTCAAGTTCAGTACTATTCTGACAGGCCACCAAACAAGATACACTTTGTGACGTGGAAGTTTATAAAATCAAGCTTAATCTGAAAATTCATATTTTTTTAGTTCAAAAGTGAATTACAATAGCCATGAAAATACTTGACTTCCTGGCTTGCCTCTCGTGGCTTCTGCTGCCAGCGTTTGCCAAGTTTCGACCTTTTGTTCAACTGCCATCCCAAAGCGTCGACCATCCTGAACGGATCATGGAACAGCGCGGTCAGCTCGACTGCCTTGGACACAACTTCCATGACCTGGATGTTCTTCGACGCTTCGAAGCGCCTCTGTTCGTGTATCCGGAAGTTCGTGTTGGCTGTGAGACCATAAGCGTCAAGCCTTTCCGACCTTCTTCTCAACCTCCACCCGAACCTGAAGATCGCTGGGCTTGGCCACGCAACGACAACAAAGAAGTTCCGCCAAGAAAACCCCAGGATCTGGAAGACAAAGCCGTAAAATACTTCGTAATCGACATGTACGGAGTGGAAACGGAAGTAGGGCCTGGATCTGCAGTCACCGTAGAAACTTACGACCTGCGTCAAGTTTATGTCTCGAGAAACGATGAAAGCGGACCGGTTCTTTCCGACCTTTCGACGAGACTTGAAACGTTCACGTTTGAGCAGCTCTGCTTTCCCAGCGTTTGCTACAGACCAGGAGCGAAAATAGCGGAAGGATGTCGACGAAATGAAATGGAATGGTTCACACCGGAAGATGGCGGCAGCTTCTTGGTGGAATGCGCAGGTCTTAATCCGAGTCACGGATGTAACTCCATGATGGAAACTACTTCAGAAGCACGTCGTCTTGCCAAGGGAAAGTCTGTTGGATCTGTTTTCTGTAAGAACAAGCAACGTTTTTGACCGATTCCAAGGACATCCGTTGCTTATTATGATTTTTTATTCCACAGCTTCAAACATTACGACTTATTGTGCATTGGAAACCAACGACGGACTTTTGCTGGGACCCCTGAGGACTCCAATCTACTCGGGGTTGCCTGATCTCCTCAGTAGTTCATCATCTCTCCGCAGCCAAGTTAACAGCGACATCCTCCTCACTGACCCAGACGACCAAGACATGACCAAACCCAGCATCGTCTACCTCCTGAGCAAGCACTTGAGGAATGACGAGTACGAAGACCACTATTTTGCCACCAGCTGCATTGTTATCGTTCCATTGGAAGCGCCATTCAACACAAGTTTCGCTGTCGACTTTTTCGTTGCGGAAAGCTTTCACGCTGCTGAAAAGTCCATACAACCAGGCCAGCAGGTGTCGCTTCGTGTCAGCGTCAGGGAAGATCTAACGCCTGATGATAGTTCGTTCAGGTACAACGACGTTTACTTGGACGTCAAGTTTGAAGATCTGTGCTTTCCCGCCGAATGCTATCTGGAGCCGCCGCCGCTAGATGATGCAAAGTGTCAACCTGCGGAAGCCAATCGTCCTCGATTTCCACCTCCAGGTCAGATTTGTTTATAATTTTTCATAATGTTTCGGCTTTAAATTAATTGTGTAATTTAACGTTATGTAAGTTTTGTTCTTTGTTGGAGCCGTTTTCATGCACACTGATTCTAACAGAAGCGTCAACAAGCTACTGTGGCCGACCGCGGGTTACTACAACAAATATACTTTATAAACTATACAGACAGAAATGTATTTGGTAATTTGAAATGCTATCTGAAGTCGATTATACGACGGTTGAAAAAATGATTCTTGATTTCATGATTAAACCCACATTTTTTCAAAGTCAATGTAAAGTTCTAGAGATGCAGCCAAAAACTATAGACGTTAAACCACGGTGAAAATATTCCGCATCTTTTTCTTCAGTCTGCAATATCCTTCAGCATTGCAGCATCTTCTAGCGTTCCAGAGTCTATAAAGCGGAATATTCACTAATTCTATAATTTATTCCATGGTTGATGGTAATATGGGCTTCTAAGCTCTGCTAAAATCCACTGTATTGTCAGTATCTTTGTTATTGCCAATAACGCGATTTCTTTTGAGCTTATCTCGCATTTCTCTTCAGCATTTCAGCAATCATTGCCATGAGAATCTCATTCCCATCTGGAAAGTTAGTTTGTCAAGTTTAGCCTGCTTCTGTTCAACAGTTAATTCGAAATAGTGTCTAAACCATCATGAAATTTGCCCAATTACTGCCATTTTTATCATGGCTAGTGCTGACCCTTGCGGATTCTCCGCCTCCTCTTCTGGACCCGCCGCTGGACATCCAACCCGACGACCACATGAAACTTGAAGGTCAATTCATGTGCCTCGAAAACGACCCCATGAACATGAACATCCTCCGCCGGCATGAAGACACTCTCAAAATCTACCCGGAAGTGACAGTTGGCTGCGAAGCAATCAGCAGGAAACCGCTCAAGAAGCACTTGGACGACCCCAGTCACGGAACGACCTTTGACGAGGAAATCCGTAAGCACTTCATCATCGACGCCAGTGGAGTTGAACAGCGGGTCAACAAATCAAGTCCTGTCGTTATCGAAGTGTACATTTCCGGCTTCACCAGTCAAATGGTCCCAAACGCCAATAGATCGAAGACCAAGCTCGAGTTCAACTTCGATGAAATCTGCTTCCCCATTGCCTGCTTCGAGTCCGAAGAAGCCTGGATTCAAGTGTGTTGGAAACATTTTGTCACAGTCTTCAATGTAACCAAAGTCAATGCTGATTGTCGTGAGTTGGATGACAAGGACGCTTGTGTGCCTCCAAACGCAGTTGAGTGGCGCCGATTTATCATCGGACACACCGGTCCTGCTGCAAACTGTAAGTGCAACCAAACATTTAGTTAAACGAGATATTCAACCGTTGTACTTAACCTTGTGCATTGATTTCTTACAGTGTATCCTCAAACTTCGGTTTACTGTTTCGGAAGCGGGCCAACCCTCGGGCCTCTTCGGACTCGCCAGTTTCCGGTTGGACAAATCTTCATAAGCGGCCGCAAAGGAACGCATGTTAAGAACCAGTTTAAGAACTTGGTCTATGGTTCCGCCGGATATGTCGATGTGAATGGCGAAGAGTTCATGCTCGGCTGCGAAATTATTGCACCCATGGAACCTCCCCTCAATGGCTTCTACGGTATAAATTATCTCATCCGGAGAGGAGAGCAAAACAAGAGAATCCAACCAAAACCAATCAAGAAGGGAGACATGATCAACCTGCAGACGCTGTACACCTCTTGGGAGCCGCTTTCCGAGCCCGAAGGACCTAGCCGGATCATTTCTTTCGACGATTTGTGCTTCCCGCCAGAATGTCAAGGGATCCCCGCAGAAGGGTACAAGTGCAAGGGAAAGTATGGACCTCCTGAAAGGAGTAAGTTTCAACTTCCTTTAGAGTTTAGTATTTCAAGTCAATTGTTGGTAACACGTTTTTTGGTTTTGACCCACAGCCAAGACTCTCTCAACGCTGACCTACAACGACCACGACGATGCCCATCGCAAGTACCTGTGGCCCTTCAGACCTCTGATGCCAGCGCCACCTTCTGGGATGTACGACTTCCATTATACTGATGATGATTAGTTCAATTTGATCTGTTCTGTTGGAATCTATTGAGAATTAAATAAAACTTTCATGCTATTGAATTTATAGTTCTTTTGCTCTTTACCAGAGTTTCAATTAGAGGAGTTTTGTTCAAAATTATGTAGGTTTGAATTATCCGTAAAGCCCCATTTGTAGTTTAGTACAAAACTGTAGATTTTTGCAAAAAGCTGCAGATTCTAAATCTAGCGCATGCATCTCATAGCTAAATACCGCGAATTTTTACTTTAAATTCACCCGCCATTTTCCACAGCATGCAATTTTCAGTCTCATCTCCTGTCTTCATTTTCTACTAGGAGCTTTCGGCGTTGACAAGCCAATTTAGCAACATCCACAAATTAACACAGTGTTTTATATCCAAAAGTTTTGAAATAGTGATCAAATCATCATGAATTTCATCAAATTCCTGCCATTCTTATCATGGCTAGTGCTGACCCTTGGAGACGCCCCG
>JAQGBJ010001340.1:0-24094 GCA_034698345.1 Sphaeridia pumilis | reverse complement strand
CATCTCGAGCACGACAAACCGCCCGCCAAGAAATTGCTAATTAAATCTCGTAACAATATTGCAAGATGAAGGTGAAATTTGGGCTTATCGATGAAGATGGCAAGTGCCGCCCGCAGGCTTTTCGTATTGAACATGGATGCAGTTTGAGATTTGAAAGATGTAAACATAAATTGAGAACAATTGACAATACTGCCTGAGAGTGGGCACCATTTTGTTGCATGTTTCTCACGCGAATTTAATGGAGGATTCACTTGTACTTGTTGATGAATGTGATGTAACGTGTTGAGTGAAGGTGGTTCAAGACTGAAGAATTGGACTCTTTTTGAAAACGCAGGGGTGGACTTGAGGTCTCAGTGTGTTTAATACAAATTTTAGCCTTCTTCTTCAAAGCTGAAATCAAAGGACTATATAAAGGATGGTAATTGACAATGATGGATCACTTTGGATTAGTCTTGGACTTGGACTCTAGGAATCAACAGGCATCTGGCATCATGGCTACGAAGGTGAGTCGTTCAAACGAGCAGTGCAAAAATTTTACAAGTTATGTTTCCTTAAAACTGTGTATCTGTTTTGCAGGTACTTTCAGCTGTTCTTATGGTCATCGTCGCAGGTCTCTGCCAAGGCGAACCGTCGACTGGAGGCTATGGGTCGCCAAGTCATTCAGGAGTAGAAGTAAGTTTCAAAAAGCGCATTAGGACGCATTTGGCAGAAGTGATTCTAGTTCAAGACAGCATCTTGATTTGTGATTTGTTTCAGAGCGCCCCAAATTACCACTTCGGCTATGGCGTCTTCGACCCTGCAACTGGGAGCGACTTCATGCACGAAGAAGAGCGGAACAACCAGGCAACTAAGGGCCAATACCGTGTCAACCTTCCTGACGGTAGAATTCAGATTGTGACTTACACCGCTGACGAAAACGGCTACCGAGCTGAAGTGACCTACCAGGACGCCAAAAGCGGAGGCAATGCCGCAAGTTCGCAAAGCAGCTATTCTTCCCTTGGAGGCACCACTTCAAACGCCGCCGTCGGTGGTGGCTACGGATCTCCTCAGCAGTCAGTTGCGGTTTCAGCTCCCAGACCTGCTGCTTCAGCGCCATCTCGATCCAATGGAAGGAACTATCATCGGGTTCGGGCTACCGTTGCTGGGCAGCAGTACCAATATGGATATTGATTTGGCTTTGGTGAACTATGATTGCAACCAATCTGTAACTTTGCCTTGAATGTTTTAATAAAAATACTCGATTCTTGCAAACAATTTATTCATCTATTGCTGCATTTGTAACTTCAAAGTATATACAAGCACAGACACCCATCCACAAATCCACATAAAATACATATTTTTAGAGCTTACGAGATTCTCTATCGACATCTTTCAAAACCAAACAGCTCCTGAAAAAGTGCTGTAGTGAAACATGTTCACGAAAATTTCCAGCATCAAAACCGGGATCAAGCTCTCAGCAGAGCGAAGTATACGGTTGAAACGAAGACTCTGAGACCGCCAGCGGCTTGACTTCGGTCTCTCTCTTGCTCGTACCTCGAATTCTTCAGAGATGGATTCATTGATCAATGGGCACGCAAAATGCTACGCCATTTATTCCAGAAACTGATGATCTCGTTACTCGAATTGTCTATTTGTGGACGTGTTCATTGGGTTCAAATACATTAGTTTGGCTCGTCTGGCCTCTGTAGTACCGGTTAAAGTATAAACTGCGGAAGTTTAATATGCGACAAAAAACAGCCAACTCCTTTTCATTATGTTTCCATACTTCCTAGGGTTCCATAATAGGTGTTGAAGCCAGTTTATGTAATTCTGGGAGATACCGAATGACACTTTGCATAACGTTTGAATGCGCGCACGATGAAACTTGAGCCAACTGTTCAATAAATCTTGGTGAAGCGGAAATCAGGTTAGCTAACCAAAGTTGTACTGGAAGATTATTAGAATTAAAAGTGCAAACAACCCCCAGAAATTGAGGTTAGATATATAGATCTTTCAGATCATGGTGCCTGAACGGAGTAACTGACAGACACGAGTTTGACACCCTTTTGAAGGAATTAGTATGTGCATTTGCCTGTGCAACGCAGAACCTCGGCTGGAATGTTTGTCACGGTCCTAAAACACGTAGATCAAGACGAATTGAGTTTCCGGGTATCGTAGACAGATTCAAAAATAATTTTGCAGTAATGGTCTCAAAAGGGAAATCTACGTACGCAAAATATACAGAATATTGTGCAGCAGGGTTACTTGAACCATAATCCAGAACTACCTTTCAAAAAAGTTTCGAGATTTGACGAATCGTAAGTTACCGACTTTACTCAAGACTATTGGGAACAGTTTTTAGAGTTTTGAATGAATTCTTAAATTTCGACATCAGTCGGGGCAATTGTCGGTAGCAATACCATGACTTGTGATTGGAAAAAGAAATAAAACGCTAGGGTTTCAAGCAACATCGAATGTCCGGTGGACGTAGGCGCATTTTAGAGTTCTGGAGGCGATATACGTGCGAACAGATGCTTTAATTACTGACCAGGATCACTGGATGTATGTAGAAACGGCGGCAAATAATGCTTAATTTGGCAGAAACCTTTATAACACTATTATCAACGTTTTATACTGTTTAATTATGAGAGATCAGATGGACTAATTGGAATTATTTCGGAAAATAAGTCTCAAAATTCAGATGAAGCGTGGATGATTTAGTTCAACTGAAACAAAAACTAGGTCTGCATCTGAAAAAATATATAAACTTGTGCTGTTGCGGAAAGAGTCAGAGGCTGCGACCACTCTTAAGGAAATCGAAAAACACGTGTATTTTATCGGGACTCACTTGGGTTAAAAATCGTTTGAAACTGCATAAAATAAGGACGGAACTAATCGAGCGTCTATATGCTTCTCTAAGTGATTACTTTGACGTAAAAACATTGCAGGACATGACAGTGACATAAATCGATTGTCGTTTGATCCTCAAAACGGCAACTTTCCACCCAAGTCAGAAGACGAGGACAATTTCAAACAACTTTTTGAATACTTAACCTTCCCGACACTAGTTTATCTGAATTAAAATTGAACTCGTTTGAATTTCTTGGCTCTTATGGAAAATTTATAAAAGAAGAGAAAAGACTTTGGATGCTTCAATTTGCTGTCAATTATGTATCGATTGATATGTCTAAACGTTAAAGCAACACTTGAAACTATAGCTTTAGTACCCACTGGTTTCCCTGAATCGGAGCGAACATTATCTTTTTGAAATGTATGCAAAACTGAAGGACGATTTCCACCAAAACCGAGTAACCTACAAAACTTGATAAACTTACGAAAGCGGAATTTTGGAGCAATATAATGGAATGGAAAAGTTTTCTGAAGCGATGTGGCGGATCTGATGGGTTTAGAAAACGTTGACGTTTGTAAAAACTGAGAAAGTTGCAGTGTGCGTTTTTGGCGAAACATGGTTGTCTAAATCAAGTCCTAAAGGGCTACAGCATATTAGTGGATATCACTGCCACAGATTTGACCGACCAAATGGCATCCTTGGTGGAGGGACGGCATTCTTTGTGCGTCAAGATCTCCACACAACCGAGTTATATAGCTTAGTTACCGACGAATTCGAGTTTGTTGCTTTCAAAATCTGGAGTGAGTTTGTCAAGCCAGTTTTAGTAGTCGGAATATATAAAACTCCGAAAGTGCCATTCCAAGCTTTTAACACAGAGCTGAAAAATCTACTTGAAAGTGATGAGCTGCAAAAGTTTGGTGATCATCAGCTTATTATGGTTGGTGATTTTAACATTGATGCCAATAAACGTACCAGTGACAATTCTATGCTTGTAAAAACGTTGAAATTACATGGCTTACAACAAACTGTGACTGAGTGCACCAGAATCGCAAAAACGAAAAACAAAACTACAAGCTCATTAATTGACCACTGCTATGTACGCCACCAGCACAGACTAGTATTGACAAAAGTCATCGCAACATTTGGAAGTGATCATCGTGCCATAATCTCGGTGTTTCGTTGTAAACAAGCAAAAAGTGCTCCAATTATCATCAACAAGAGAAATTACAAAACAGTTGACTGGAAGAAGCTTGATAAAGATTTTAGCAAAATTAAGTGGGATGTGATTAATAATAGTACTAATGTGGACTTCAAACTCAAGTCTTTTTGTGAATCAGTTAATACGGTGCTGGATAAACATTGCCTGAGCGTCAAACACAAAATCAAATCTGCAAGCCTGAAGTGGATGAATGGTGAATTACTCCGGAGAATAAAGAAGAAGGCTAAACTGGAAGCTACTTATTTCAATACAAGAGACCCTTATGACTACGATTGTTACCGAAGTTTCAAGAACGAACTAACAGCAGACATACGTCGTGCTAAAACGGAAGCGCTAATAGCACAGCAAGAACAGGCGAAAACCTCCGATAACATTTGGAAAGCGATTGATGTAATCACAGGTCGGAAGATTCAGAACAACAAAATATCAACCATTACAACTTCATCTGGCCAAGAGCTCTCCTCTCCAGCGGAGATAGCTGATGAATTAGCCAATGTCATGTTCCTTCAATCTCCACCTGCAGATCTCAGTTCCCTTTGTCCACCGCCAGATACTATAATTGAATTCGACCAGTTTGACCTTCGGGAGGCTGTTGAGCTACTAAAGAAGAAGCATGAGCCTGATCCGTTTATGGTCTCATTTGTGGTAATCAAGAACTGCATCAAAAGTCTTCAAAAGCCTCTGTTACTGCTGATCAATACCTTCCTGAGCTGCGGTAAATACCCTGATCGTCTGAAAACAGCAATTGTGCATCCTTTACATAAAAGTGGCTCCAAAGTCTTGGCTTCAAACTATCGACCAATCAGCCTACTTCCTGCAATCAACAAAGTTTTCGAAAAAATGATGCAGCAAAGAACTTTGCAACGAGTTAGTGAATCTGTGGGATTATCTGAAGAACAACACGGTTTTAGAAAAATGAGATCCTGCATGTCAGCTGTTTCGGTCATAACAAATGATATCTTCGAGTCGATAGATAAGACAAATGGTAAACTGTTAGCAATATTTATAGATTTTAAGAAAGCGTTTGATAGCGTGCCACTTGACAAGCTGATTGTAATCCTTAGGGATAAGTACAAACTACCTCCAAATGAGCTTATGTTGATTGCAGATTATTTAACGAACAGAACGTTCAAAATTAAGCTCGGAGATTATATGTCAAAGTCGTATCACATTACCAGGGGAGTACCTCAGGGGTCAATCCTCGGCCCTTTATTCTTTATTTTATACATAGACGATATCAAGGAAGTCTTAAATGAAGTTCGATATATATTATATGCTGACGACTTGTGTTTATATATAGCAGGGGATAAGCAAGAAGAGCTTATCAAGGATGGCAGCGTAATCTTAAATAGCATTAGTGATTGGCTATCTTCTAAAAACTTAACTCTTAATGTAGCCAAAACAAAATACATGATTTTTCATAAGGAGCATGATAACTTCAAAGAGCCTGATACTAATCTCTGTTTTCAAAATCAGCCCGTCGAATTTGTTAAGCAGTTCAAATATTTGGGATTATGGCTTGATCCTACTATGAGATTTAGCCTTCATTATGATATTGTCTATACCAAAGTTTGTCAAGCAGTGGGTGCACTGAAAAGGCTCTTGAAGTTCATTTCTTGGAGAGTGTTTATAATTATGCTCAATGCTTATGTATTATCGATAGTTGACTTTTTAATACCTATATGGGGCTCAATTGGGATAGCAAAGCTTGACAAGATTCAAAACAAAATTACTAGTTGTATACTTTTGTTTGCTCGTATAAGCCCACTTTCTAAAATAAGAACTCTCAGTGATGTACTAGAATCTGTCAACATCCTATCTGTGAATGAAAGGTATCAATACATAGGTTTAAAGTTCATCAACTGGATTATAATGGATAGAAGCGATGTACAGTATTTAAGCTCTTTATACGCTATGAGAGAATCTGGAGTCACAAGATCAAGTGTTAAAAACAGTCTCAAGGTTGTATTTAGGCATAAGTCAGCCACATATGAGCGATCAATGTTCTTTGTGTTTTCTAGGTTATGGAATACACTTAAGCCCATAAGGACTTGCGCATGTTTTGATGATTTGCCAGATCTGATAATTAGGCATTTCAAAAATACTCGTGGTACAATTAATGTAGTATAAATAGTTGTCAATATCATAATTTAGTGATGTTATTAATAGGTTAGGAATGTTATTTATCGTGTTAGTGCTGGAAGACCAGCTTAAGCTGAAGTTTCTGAACACGCAAATAAATCACGTAACTAACTAACTAACTAACTAACTTGACTAGAGTGGAATAGATCTGATAGGCTGGATGAATCGGCGAAATCGAGCATCACCAAAACAGACGATTGTGATTCAGATGATGAATTTGAATGATGATGATTCATCGGATTATGCTTTGATGAAAATGAACCAATCCATTGTTCGACTTGAATTATTAACTGTACTGCATTGCATTAACTTGTCGAGAAAAACTTCATTTATTCAATTATGTTTTACTATTACCATTGGCTCAAGCTTTTCAGCTGAATAAATTTCTAGTTTGTTTTGCAAAGTTATCACCTTCACCTCCTTGATGCAAACGTAAGCGGAGACTCTTGTTTCTGAATAACGTAAGCTGCAAATGTGAATTTTAAACGGAAAGACATGCAATACCGAACAGCGAGACAGAGGAAACAGTTTTAAGGGAAAAATCGTCAGTATGAAGAATCGGACTCCGCAGTCCGACTTCACTTACGATTGGAGTATATAAAGCGCTGACCCAACTTTCAAATGCAACTCATCTGCGCTCGAGATTGAGGCCAAAGTTTGAAGTCATCCGCCGAAGTTTGTCAAGTCACCCAATACAGTTCTTAATATGTCTTAACAGCCAGTGAATATGATTTCAGCTCTTCGTAAAGATCCTTTTATATCGCGAGAGTCAGCAGAAACGTTGTTTTTTATCTCGTCAAGGGTGTCGTCTTTTTATTGTTGTTAAGAATTTGTTGTAGTAAAACGGATAGTTTGAGAGGACGTTCCTCATGACTCGGTGGCTGCATGTTGCAAAGCAAAGGTTATTGGCGTTAAAGATTATCCTGGTGTTCCTTCTCCCTGCTCTGGAGTAAGTATTTGGGTAAGTATTTTCTTCGTTGGTTCACAGAGTTTCAACCAGACTGCCCTTGTACGCTTTGCTAATCATTTCCTGGAACAATTTGTGAACATTTCAGGAACTGCGTCATGTCGATATATATGTCGATATTGCCAAGTTTCCGTCGGATGCTAAACACTATCCAAGCAGGAATTGCAAGGCTAACTAAAAGTTACCCTATAATTTGATTTACGTTCACTGTACCTGGAAAAAGCTTTATGAGGTTCGAAGACTATTAACACAGTGACTTCGCGGGATCCCCGACAATCACTTCAGTGTTAGCAAAGCCGTTAATAGCTAAGAGGGTGGCCAGTTAGTAAGCAGCGTGAAAACCTGCAGCATGATGTGCTTCTCTAAAAAAAATCACACGTAATGGCGTGAAGTTGTACTGTTTTTACATTACCAAGGGAAAATCCAATTATCTTATTTCCGTCAGTGTTGGAGACGTTCCAGGATCGCATTCTGTTCAATCTTGCTATAACCAACGAGGCAATAGCTTGCATAAGTTGGGAGTTTTTGGGGGTTTTACTAACTCACGTGAAGTACACCGAAAAAATGTCCTTCACCTTTTGGACCTCGAACGGTTTTGTCTGCCGTTTAAGTGAACCTCAAAACGTAAGCTTTTACAGGAAATTGCCACTAGGAGACCTTTGGTGGGGCGGTGACTTTATACTTGTCGTTTAGTGGAAAATCAGAATCCTGGTTGTCAGATACAGCTTTGGAACGTTGAAGCTTGCGCTATTGCTGGTCAAAGATTGATTGAAAATCTTGAATATAAACTATTGGGCACGTATAAGATTATGGAACGGGTTCAGGATGAATGTCATCTTACGGTTTGGCAGCGGCATGACCGAACCTTAGAAACGAGCTCACCCAAGCGCAACTTATCATTTTCCGCAATAGCCAGATAGTGGCCGGTCTTTGCCAAATGGTAGAGTAGCTCGAAGGCCAAAGGTTCTGATTTTAACACGGTATTGATCCTTCTTGCAGTTCCAAAACGCTGGCCAAAATGGCGTAGTAGTATTCCTATTCGTTGATGGCTGCTCTCGTCCTTTTCCACGTAATTTCCAACAGCGAGATAACACCAGACACCGTCTGATGGAGCTTGGGCCCAGGTACTAGGGCAGTGAAAACGTCCCTATTTCGGAAACAGGCTTGGAAGAAAAATTTAAACAAATTTCAACTCCGGCCAGACATAAGGAGGGAATTGAATTTTAGCAAGTTAACTAAATTGATGAATTAGGACTTGGAACTGAAGAAACCATACACTGCCAATTCGAGACTTGATACGGCCCCAGCTTTGATCTCTGGGAGTAGAGTACCGACCGGGGCGGGAGAAAACCGTCTACATTCAAGAATCCCAGCAAGTGTAAGATAGCGGTGGCTAAATTCGCCTGACAATGAATGAGACTTTCCGTCTGAGCGGTGAGAATCTTTGTCAAAATATCTGACATCGAGGCTCCGGTTCGGATTCCGCCGATAAGTGCAGAGCCTTAGAGGCAATAGCGCCATTGGTTCCAACGTCGAATTCTGTTTTTGGCACACCTGAAACAAGAACCTGCAATCTGCCACTTACATAGGCAAATATTCCTTCAGTTGAGCTGTATTTCTGTTCTGTGTTATCTTGTCTGCTAGTGCCAATTGGCGTAGGTCTTTGAGTGGCTTCTATGATGTCGGTCAGCTGTTGTTTCATCATTGAGAACAGGACTTTGTGGATAGGAGATATGAACGACGATATGAACTTGGTATGAAGACGACGAGTTTTTCCCAGGTCACGTCCATGAGCAGGAAGTAAAATTAGGATCCAGCTCGCATTCGGACCGAGTACGCTTCTTTACCAAGAATCGATCGAACAGACAGGGAAATGAAGATGTAAACACGTGCTTCTAGAGAGCTCCGAAGAAAAATAGTTATTGAGAGTGCAATTGAGTTAAGATCAAGTTGAAAAGTTGAAATATAAGTAGACAAAACCCGGTAATAAGACATTCGTAGGCGAAACAAAAATCTGAGCTTGTGAAGTGCGTCAAAGTCCTAGTTAAAAGTTAAAATTTGGAAATCTGAGAGAACGGACTGGGTAGTTCCAAACAAGAACGCAAGAGGACGGAAACGGTGGCGTAAACGGAAGAGGTAAGGTGACTGCCAATGGCATCAGAAATTCACATGCAACTTCAACTGCACTTGTCTCGCTCCAGGAAGAAGCGTTTGGACTAATTGGAACGACTCAAAAAGTTCAAATTTCCATCGTACTAATTTTTTCCCCCACAATAACGCTCACTTGCTTCGCTCTTTATTTCGCTATCACACTTCCAGTTTGAACATGCTTTGCTCATCCGCGTTCTCGCTCTTCTCCCTCGCTTCTCTCTGCTTACTCGCTTGACTCTTCACTTGCCCGCTGCAAGCCACGGTTGTCCCAATTTTCGTTACATGTATTTTGTTAGCTTACAATTTTTTTCCAGTTTATTACAGCTTTCCGCATTCAAACAATGGTCATCTTTTCATTCCCAGGTTGCGGTTGTTTGAACGTTGGTTGCGGTACATGTTCTTCCAAAGAGCGTGTAATTCTGCATAGACCTCTGACTTGTTTTCAGTCATAAAGTGACATGCCAAAAAACCAGTCTAGATTTGAGAAGGTCGTTTATTAGCAAGAAGCCTCAGGTGTATTTCGCTTCCAGTTTTTCAGCTTGAACATTGCTTTCGAGAATTCATCGTTCGACTGCAACCGATATTAAAGCTCCGGTGTGCATAACTTTGTGAAATTTGGCGTTCGTTCAACTCCTATCCTTTCCAGATTAGTGTACCTACACTTTACGCTACAATACAAACTCATTATTAAGCCGAACAAGCAGCCTACCGACTGATCGGATGAAGACTTTACGTTGACGCTGGATATCTTCTCCCGTAAAAAAACTTACAAGTTGCATCGTTGATAGTCACTGAAATTGTTGCTTGTTACAGTGTAGTAATGGAAGAGTAATGGCCTGAGAATCAATGTTATATTCAGACATTTTTGGACAACACTGAAAACGTTATTACTATGCTTGAAAATCGGGAGCAGAACGACATGGGCCAGGAGCGCCTTTCTCTTAGCAGTGTAAAGTCCTTTAGCGGCCTGGGCCTGGATACGAATACAAACGAGCTAGAAAATCAATATCATCCAATTACAAGATGAAATCTTGTCTAGAACCGATTTGTGTCGCTTCAAACACCAAATATAGCTGCTCATCAAAAGCCATGCCAACATGACTCATCGCTTCTGTTGAATCCTTGCTCAAGTGCGCATCTTGTTATGCCTTTTCTCAACGGTGCTTTCTCCTGCTGCAGGAAACTCAGGTTGAAAGCATGTGTTTGTTCAAAATTCCTCTTCGTTCTTCAACCTTCTTCTCTCACCTCGATTTTCGTTGGAAGCGCTCACCAGCCCGCCCTCCCGCCTACGCTTATCCTCTACCGACTGCTCACCCTAGACGGAGTTGGACTTGCACACAGGGGAAAGCTGGATATTTGAAATTCTGCAATTCAGTCTGTGCTCCTGTGGAATGATATATTGTGTTGATTGTCAGAATAGGGTCGTAATAATTCAATTAGATTATTAATTCACTTTGCTGATGGAAGAGAATCGACGGTTTGATAAGCTCCAAGTCACCCAAACTAAATCGCTCGTTTTTTCAGTGCTGAAGTAGAAGTGAAACTAGTTCAGGGAGACATTCGTAACCGTTCCATGACCCGACCAAAAATGGTGGGATAATTTTCTGACTTACCATTTGCATTGTAAATCAAGCTCCAAGAATATATGCATTAATTAATTGAAAAAAATATATAGCTTAGACTTGAAAAAAATGTTATTGTAGGAAAACGGTTTATTGAATCTTCTTAGCGTTCAAAGCATGACGTTATGTATAAAATTAAGCACGTAGGTACTGGGAAAGTGATGATAAGAGATTGAATGGTATCACCTTGATGTAGATTCTCATCAAACTCCTGATGGTTTTGAGTAATTCGAGTTATGAAGGACGAAAAGGGTATATTTTATATTCAATCGGTCAAGTCAAGTACAGTTTCGTATGTATGTCCTTTTTGGGCACATGTGACAGGTGGTGCGGCGGTTGCTTGACGATTTGGCGTTGTTTAGATGTGCAGCCAGCTTGATGTGACGCGATTCCATAGAAACTAAGTAATCGTTATTGGAAGAATATCCCTGAGGGTGAATAGATGTGGTAAATAGGGCTTCAAACTATGAGGAATGTGTGGGAATTTTTTGGTTGTCAGCAGTAATGTGTTATTGTTGTGGAAATGGACTGAGATGCATGAAGAGGATAGATACAATACAGAATGTATTCACCCTCTGGTAAACATGAGGGAGAGATAGTTGGTTGTTGTGGCGAGATTGTTAATAATTTTGTTAAGACAAAATTTAGCGTTCCACTGGTAGTGCTTTATGGGTGGATCGGACAGACGTTATATAGTTTTCTGAGTCCGCTATCCGTTGTAATTGGTTTGATTAAACGAACGTAGCGATTCGGAAGCATAGCTAAATTGAAACTCTTTTCCAAACAATGGCTTGAGAACGCTTTACGTTGAAATAAAAATCGGGTGGCAGGTAAATACATGTCCGCAGTCACACCAAAAACACGGATTAACAATTTCTTGTAAATTTAAGAATTTTCTGGAACGTGACTGAATGGATATTTTAAATTTGCTGACCGGTGTTAAAAAACTCAAAGCCGTGAATTCGAAGGAAATAAACTTGAGAAAAACAACTGACGTTGCCCATAACATAGTTGTGTCATGAATCATAATATACTTGACTCACTGACACTGGCATTTTTAAGACACAACAAATTCTCGAATTACATGGCACTAGATCATGCTTCTTTTTTGCTTCCTTACTACATTACATATTAGTTGCTGACTGAATTACTGTTAGTGGTTCATGGCTACTAATTCTAGATTGACCACATCATTTCGGCCTGTAATTATCAGCGTTCCATGTTGTAGCCATGGAGCTCACCAAAATAGCGGGCGTGTTTTTGTTGACGGTTTGCATCACCGCTGCTACTGTTAGAGCTGTACGGGCTTTCGTCAGACAACAAGAACGGAAGTTATAATAACAACAAATGTATTTATTGTATGTAATGCACCGCCCAACAAAGCTTTACGATTCTTCAGGTGGGTCGCACGCTTTCTCGAAGCTTACAGCATCAAAAGCCGAAAAATCCAAAAGATTGTTAGCATAGCAGGAGAGAACTGTACCAACCTGAAAAAATTAAAGATTCGGCCAGAGTTTTTGCGGACAAAATGAAAGAGCACAGTAATTCTACGCTTCATGAAACAGTGCAAAAATGCAGCCACCCATTCGTTCACCGTTCAAATGACTGTCAGCATGGCGGGTAATTTCTGGATTCATAAAGTGAGTTGGTAAAACTGATAAAATTTCATTCGGTCCGCCCAAAAAAGATCACTTACGTTGGAAGAAGTTAGGCATACGAGCTAAAAATAACTTTTTTCCAATGGTTTCTTATGGGACGAAAAGTGGTCAAAACGTCGCATGTGGAATCTCAAAGACCCTCTAAAACGCGTCTCCTCGGCCAGAAAGTGCGGCAAAACCTAAAACAAAAAAAGCCTGAAAGTGAGTATGCTGGCATCACAAAGAATAAAATTGACGACTGTGCAAAATGGGGAAGACTCCAGTTTACTTGAGGGATGGATTAAGATGTATGACATTCCAATAAAAAAAGGAATTGGGTTTCGATTTATGACATTACTAATAAATGTTTTTCAGTACGGGATTTCTGGATGCCGAATAGATAGCTAGGACGTCCAATTTGAGCAACATGTTTATCATTGTGGAAGCGATAGTGTTTATCAGCTGGAAAATTGGCTTCGCTAAACCACCAGCGTTTCCGGGGGGAAAGAATAAGAAGTAAAGAAAAAAGTCCGCCGATATGAGAACGTTTCCAAATTCTGTGGATAAAGGCTTCATTATATTCAGCAGACGTCTATGCAACGGTTGCTTCGTTTATTTTTGTAAACTGATGCACGCAAGTACCTTGTGTTCCGGTGATATTCGTTGCCGAATCGATTTATGGATTTCGGTTGTTCAGATAACCGGGCTTATCCATGGTTGAAACGTATAACATCAGTCAAAAAAGAAGAGAAACCTAAGTTGGTAACCTCAGTGCTTTGGATTCGTATACCAACCTGTTTTTTTCTTGTCCATTCAAAACGGCAACATTGCTGACCCTGGAAAATGATCTGAGAATTTGGTCCTTACAATTTCTATGCTATCAACAACTATAATCATTTATTTGTTTAGTTTCTAACGGCATTTACCGTGTCAATAAACTCTTCATGATGTACTTTTACTTAGCTTCTGAACTGCATTAAAAAATGTTTTCGGATTTTTGTCAGTTTGCATCAATGGTGGATCGTCCTACGTAAACGTCGCTAAGGGCAATACTACAGCTCAAAGGCGCTGTACGTCAGCACAATCTTGCGAACAATCCAATCGGTTTTAACCAATTTTGTCCACTGTCCACTGGGCAAAATATTTCGTCCAGCACGACTAAAACGCTCCGCAATATCGGATCCGGAACCTTGTCATGTTACCTGTCCTCTCAGTAATTATAGATCGAATATAAATGTAATTTACACCACAATTTTGTTCTGTGAACATGCGAAATTCTTTTTATTCGCCCATCGATTAACTATAATCAACCTCTTTTTTCGCTCTAATTCACGCATCGACTGTCGGCCACTTGGTATATGAGCCAACCAACAAGCCCTTGAATACGTCATGCAGGATTGGTTATCTCCAATACAAATTACTTGAGGAAATTACATCTGCATCATGGTTTTACACACCCAACTTTCACCCTATCGTATAACCAGTCACGTCAGTATTCATTAATTGATGCCTGTAAGGTTGCATTCACCGAAACTAATTCACAGTTCCTAATGTTGGACAGCATGACGCTCGTCTCCAGAACATTCAAACTCACAGCAGTAAGGCGGTTGCTGCAGTGGCTAAAATCATGGACAAGACCCAAAGGCTCTCCAATTCTACTTGACCCAAAGGCTCTCAGAAGGAAGTCTGTTTGATGCTAGTTGATGTAGTATAGCATGTGTCGACTGGATTCGACGACCTCTTAAGGCAGCGATATCAAGCGGTCAAGAAGAATTTGGCACCAGACGTTGCTGCAGTGTGCAATGAAGTACAGAACCCTGCTCATTTTCTTCTTGTAGGAGAGTTTGACAAAAGAGCTCGTGTGGCAAAGGGTACAAGCAATGACGTCGAAAGTTCTTTCTTCGAAGATCGGCCACCGCCATATCAGAGAGGCAGACGTGGACACCGAGGTAGTTCCCAAACTACTCCCGGGGCCAGCGGGGTCGACGCCACTAACGCGGAAAGGTCAACAACTTCCACAAGTCCCACAATTATCAACAATTCTGCAATTCATTTTGCAATGGTTTTAGACATTTTGCAAGGGATCGCCAGTTAGGGGAACGGGCAAGGGGAGGGTCGAGGAAACAACAACAGCAACCGAAGAGGTGATGGACGACAACAACAATGGTCTGCACTGCCAGAATTACCAGGGTTTCTAGAATCATACAATGGAGCGGCTTCTGACAGATGTGGTCCAGAGAATGAGCAGCTCACGTATTGGCTAAAAACCGCAGCAGCAGTAACATAACCGAAGACAACTCACTCAGCCGCAGCAGTAAAATGTAAGCGCGGATGCTCATATGAGCGTATCACATTTGTGAATTTGATGGGTGACGCTTGAATATTATCGGGATCCACATTTTGCTTGGCTGACTAATAAGCAATGCCAGATGAAAATATTTGAAGCGGTCCTCGCGAATTCAAAATTAAATGCCTGAATGGACAACAATTGGTAATGTCGGGAAAAACTAACCTGAAATTTAAAATCGACGACTCATACCTTCCGCATGATTTCATCATTCTTGAAAACTTGACAAAGGTAATCTTGGTATCATTATGAAATTTTTCACAAATTCACGAGCCAAAAGAATGTCACATCCCCAAGCGTACACTTGTGAACTTGCCTTATCATCACATCCATTCCGTTTGTATAGAACCTTGAACCGCGGTGAAACAAAAAAACTTGTTTTGGTGCCTCCAACTTTGACCTGTGATCAAACTGCATCATTACCTAATTTCAACCAACCCAAACTCCACAACTGTGAAACTATTCAATGGGGAATGGTTATGCTGGTATGGACAGATTGAGACGAGTCACAGTCATATCTAACTCATTTTGGAAATGGTCCTGGTGAGTAAGCAAAAAATGAAACCTTGTCTTTCTATTTGGCAATCAGGGATAGAGTAGTGATACAACAACAGAACACTTCGATTATTGTGCATGAGGGTAGTCCTGTATAAGCCTACTTGTGGCTTCGCGGCTGTACTAACTTATGTTAGTGTTACCTCCGATAAAAAAAATCAAATTACAGTCTGTTTTTGTTGTTCATCCTCTGGAATCTCTTCCAATCTTTTTCGCGTGCTCCCACAAGGATCCTCAACCCGAGCCGCTGCCTGGGGTCGTTTTTTATTATTTTCAGACGGCAAAATTGTTATAAAAGTCCCCGTTGTAGCCAAACTTATTACCACTAAACTTACGCTCTGTTTATGGAACCTGTACTCAACCCATCAAATTAAGTATTTACAACTTTTGTGGACCACGCAAACAACTGTTTAATCTTGCATGAAACATTTGTGAATCACACACACGGTAAACTACAATCTCTCCATTAACACGTTTTCATTCAGATACCATACTTATACTATAAAACAAAAGGACTAGGTACTCATCAGCTCTGCAAATTCAAGCCACTTGCCCCCTCAAAATGCCTTGAATAGCAACGTAGCGATGCTATCTAATGAATTTAGAATATCGATAATATGCATTCAAATCCTCAAAACGCAACCATAACCTCCTTTTTAGAGCAAGTTGCGTTCTATGTTTTCCCAATGCCGTTTCCCGTGAGTGGATTTCTCGAACCCCAAACGATTCGTTCCTGGAAATCCGAATGTTCTCTAATTGAACGCATCCCATTAGTGGCGTACACGCATTTGGGATGTTTGTACAATCCATTTTTTGCCGGAATGGCTCGACAACTTTGAACACACGATGCATTTGAGGCAACGTTGATGGGGCTGGCTGTTCTACCAACGAAGTTTTGCAAATTTTATCTAACAAGCTGCTTATCATAATAAAACTTTCCCACGGCTTCGCAGATCTCCAAGGTTCAGATAGGTTTTTTTGTGGGCAACGATGCTGCTTTTGTTGATGGGTCCATAGCATTGGGAGCTATTGTCAGCAGAATCTTTAAAATATTCTCCACCTGAGATTGCCATTGCGAAGGGGTGGGGGACTGATTGGGGAACCAGGATGTGAACACGTGTTTTAGAGAGCTTCGAAGAAATATATTTTTGAGAGTGCAATTGTGCCCTGATCAAGGTGAAAAGTTGAAATGCTGGCTGTCGCCATTAAGGCAGCAGAACCATACCCCTCTTCCGAATCCCCTCAAAAGCAAAAGTGACGGCAGACCTGTATATTGAGCGGATGCTCAAGCCGTTAAATGAGAAATAACTGCTAAACTGTACTATGACGAGCTTGACAGTGTATTGATCCACGATGCGTCTTCACACACCAGAAAGAAAACGGTCGCGTACGCCCGTCAAGTGTTCCAGCAGACCGGGTAAAAAATTATATGCAACAAAGACTTCCCGGTCAAGAGCCCTGATGCAAGTCCACTGAAATGTTTCACCGTGGAGCACCTGGACCGACGGATTTCCAAGACGGAACCTACAACGTGGGAGACCACTTGGAAAATTCTGCAAGAGGAATGGAGCCGAATTAACCAGCCCTTCATCGAACGAACCTCCAGAGCTCGGAAACGACGCTGTAGATTGATATTTAAGATTAAGGGGAAACATCGAACATTCAAAGTTTATCCGTAGTCGTAATCATGGTTAATAAACAAGTTAGTTGCACCCTGAGTATTCGATCCTCCAGTCTCGCTTCATGATGGCTGCTGTAGCCCTCAAAAGGCGCTGCCTCCTATACAGCGCCTATAAATTATAGTTTAAGCCTATAGATTTTAGTCTATCTTATAGTCGCCGTTTGTTAGCATGTAAGTTCAGCCGACACCAAATTCAACTCAGTGTTACACTTTTCCATCACTTTTGTCTGTCGAGTTTGCCCTCCGCCCACGCCGTAAATTAACTGCACTTTTATAGTACTTCTTTAAATAATTTGATTTTCACACTTATATGTATCTATCGCACTGATTGTTAGCTTTCAAATGAGCCTACTCACAACATTTAATTGGTCTATAATCATCTTCAATTCAATTATTTGTCAGATCGCAACTTGTTGTTGCACTATTTACTTTGATTTGTGTTGTTGTTGATTTTTCACATCTCTTTTCCCGTTTAATAACATGCGATTTCATCGCCGTCCGTACTGCTGCCTGCTCCCAAACTTCAAACAGACGCTAAGGCCCGCTCACCGCTGATGCGTCCTCTGCTTTGCCTATGCTTGCCGTTCTCCAACACCTGTTTCTGTCTGTTACGCCAACAGTGGATGGCCCGGAGCCTCTTCCTCCTGTCGCGCTTCTGCCCCTCTGACTCTACATCCACAAAATAGCCGTCGTTGTCTCTTCTTCATCGCTTCTGCCTCCATTCACTCATCATTATCATCATCGCCGCCGTCTCGTCTCATCGTCTCCTCATCGCCGCTTACCGCCTTCTCACTCGATGCCAACATCTTCTCTCTTCGTCGTCCACACACACACACACACCGACTTCCAAAAATTTATGTACAATAGCCTTAAGCCAAATATATTTTTACTTTAATCGCGGGTCACGATTTAACACGACCCGGGTATATGTAGCCCTCAGAAAAGGCGCTGCCGCCTGTATAGCGCAGCGCTGCAGAATGATCAGTTGGATGAATGGAACAGTAGCGCCAAGACCTTTCGCCATTTCTCCAACTTCGGTGCAGCACCAGCAGCGCCACGCGCCAAAGTTACTTCCTACACTATGTGTCCCCTTTCCAACAGAGAAAGGTTTGATGGCTTTATACTTGAGTGGGAATGAACATGATCAATGAAGGCTGTGTGACCGTCCTACCAACAGCAGGGTTTAGACACTTTGAAGTAAAATTTGAATCTTCTAATTTCAACACCATTTGGAAGTGATTCCGGTATGGATTCTAAAGATGTGCATAAATCTCCTGGCGATTCAACTGACATGGAGTCTTTGATGCTTGCTGATCTCGCAATCGCCGTTGCACATGTTTTCTTCCCATCATAATTATCTTCGCAATAAAATGTGGTAGCATTAGCGTTCTCAATAAACAAGTACGTCTTCATGAATGCGAAGTGAGGGAACAGTCCTTCAGATGTCCAAACAATCTTTCTACTGAATTTGTTAGTGAATTATGCTCAGTCTAGGGATGATGATTCATAAGGAAATGCCATAAAAGACCAGGAGCCAGATTCAGACATGCACTTTTTTTCATCCAAACTCTGACTGGCTGCTTTCTCTGCTGTTGCCATTACGTAAGAAATGGAGAGAGCAGCATCCAGTGTGTACATATATTCAAATGGATCTTTCTAAAACCTTCTCTGCTGTTCTAGAAAGTTCTTTTACATTACATTTCACACGGAACTTTCTCTCTGTTTGTTTCCTAGAATGTTCCAGAATTCTATTGCAAATCTGGAACATTCGGAAATAATCTGAGGTGCTGCACGCAATAGTCAGATTTGAGATGCATCAAGTTGTTTTTTGGGAAAACACCATTTCAGAAAATGAGATTAGTGCCGTCGAGTTCTAAACTTTCGTTTTAACGGACAACTGCGCTTTGTGCAAAGCCAAGAAATGTTATTGCTTGGAACAAATCTCGATTTCTATAACTGTGGCGTCATCTAGCGGATTTTTTTGCTTGAAATAGTGTATTGCGGGGTGGTCGGACGTAATGTCGTATACCGACTTCTACGGCGGTAGTCCTCTTGACTTGTGTACAGGAGATCATCTTTAAAAGATGAATGTGTCTTCATTACGTTTTCTCCTGCGCTATGACTTTGATTTGCCAGTTTCTTTGTTCTATTTTGAATCACGTCATGTTTTTAGCTTTTACTGTTTAGTCACACATTTTAGTGTTTTTACTTTCTTGCCAAAACTAGTTGGCGCAATTTTGCTACGCTTTTTCGTCACTGTGACTCAACTAGAATTTACTTTCACAGCTATCGTAAAAAATTCTTGTGGTCCAAAAATAACTGCTCCATATCAGTAAACCACTATGCCTACCTATGTCGCTTGATCGAGCGATAAAAAGATAATTCGACATTTGAAATTTCCAATTATCTTTACAAAATCGAACTTTACCCGTTTTCGAATGAGGAGGGAGAACAATTGGCTAAACTGACCTGAAATCTACGCGAAAGCATCGACTGTCGGCCACTTGGTATACCAGTCGGCCGGCAGGCAACACCCAGTTCTTGAATCCGTCTGCACCCACAACATTACAAACTCTACTGAAACCATATCCACTTCCTGTAAATCCACAAACACCAAATTAGACGTACCAAGTTTCATTGAACTATTGTTCCCGTCATCATTCAAAATCCCTCTTTAACTTAGTAGGAAAACGCGTTTTATCGCACGAGTATTAACACTACCAACAACCAACTATATTCACGGACGTGAAAGTTTTAGTGTAAAGCGTCTACGTAAAAAAACTTTATGTTTATATAGCTTTTACACCATACCAACAAAAGAAAAAGACTTAAATTGTCTGTTGTCACAACTTAAGCATAGTAACTTATCTATATTATCAAATCATCAATATTTACAGTATAAGGTCGTAATTTAAAACTGTAGTTTCGAACGAGACATAAATTTTCTTTCGTCTAAGAGTACGCACAAAGGAATTCCGGCCAAATTGTATTACTTCCATCTTATAACGTTTGGTACAACAATGTGTTCAAAGTACATGTTCAATATTATATTACACAATATTGCATACACTTTTTAAAATTGTAAACCATGTCGTATTCGCCTCGCACTTCAACGTCTTCAAAGTCTCATATTACCTCCAAAAAATTCCATGTGCTTTCCGATTGCGTATTGTTACGGAATTGACGGCCTAAAGTCACATTGTAATTGTACCTGTATACCTGTGAACGCTTGCGCTGCATTGAATCAGACATAATTTGGACACAAGCCCTCTCGCTCCTCTCTCTTTCTCTATTCCGTTTCAGCGGCTCGCCGTAGGCCGCTTCGATAACATTACGCCACAAATGGGCGCTTTCAGCAGGGAACTGACCCTCCCTGAATTTTCCAGTTGTGCCTGTTAGTGTTATCCGTGTACAAATGGTTCTCCGGTGCCTTGTCCGTTCAACGTCCGCCCTTCGCGCGCCCTGGGTCACCCGAGAGATTCGGGCCCTCCGGTGGAGGCCAGTGCCTAGCTAACACGCGCTTCTAAAGCCCGCGGCCAGCGTTTGTGCCATCGTGTAGACCAGTTTTGATCCGGATTCTCCTTGTAGTTTAATTTTAAGGTACAGTACCTACTGTTTCACTATTTTATTGACATCAGGTCACCAGGAGCAGCCGTGATATGCGCGCTGTAGGCGTCGTGCCTGGTGATACTACTGAAATCACACCGCTTGGACCTGGATTCGCCCGGCTCGGACTACCCGGTTTAAAGTTGGGATTCTTAAGCACGGTTGTGGTGTGGTCTGTCGTTAGAGCTTGTACGGACTCGTCTCCGGCTAGCTGAAGGGCACGCTTGAGGAACTTGAGAGCTCTTGGATCCTTCAGTTGAGCGTAAAAATCGTTGAACTTGATTTTCGATAATAGCCCAAAAGTTGTCATACTCTCGCCCTCAGCATAGTCGTAGTTTCGTTGTGCCCGTTCCCCAAAGTAATCATTGACTATTACGTCCTCTGCGACTTCCTGGTTCCTCAAGCCAAGCCGCTCCATTACTCTTTCCGCGTCGACTGCTGGGCATCTGGGCGGGATCGCTGGAGGATTCACATTCGGATTTGTCGTCGAATCCAATCTTGGAGGACCAACGTCAGCTGCCGTCCTCTTGCTCTTTTGGCCTTCTGAGGTCTTCTTCTTCAAGCAGAAGTACATCAGGCCTCCTTCAACGTAAAATTTCCAATTACGCTTCATTCCGACTAATACCTTGACCATTGGACCCATTCGAGTCACTTACCAGCTATACTCAAAGCAATAAGTCCCGAAGCAATGGCTATCGAGATCCAGCCCGCCAGCCCCAGTCCCATGTTAAAACCCAGCATTTCATTTTCTTCATGAACCTTTGGAGTAGTTGATGGTGCTACAGTAGTTTGGATTTCAAAGGTACTCCTGGAAGTTGTGGTAGTCGGCCTTGATTTCCTGGTACTGGTAGTGGTGGGCTTCCGTTGTATACTTGATACTGGTTCGTTTTGTTGCCTTGGTAACGGCTTCGGTAATGGTTTTAGTGCGTGCGCTGCTCACGTCAGCCACTGACGAGTTCAAGCTTGTCCGAGGAATCGTTGCTTTGGTTGGCTCGACACTTAACGTCGTTGTAGTCATGTTCATCACCATAGGCTTCTCCTGTGACTCTTCAATCTCAAGGGAAAACTCCGTCCGTCGTCGTATGTTCTTCAAATAAGTCCAATTTTCCATTCCCAACTGCCAAAACACAACGAGCACTAGCAAATACTCCATTTTTCACTCTTGCTTCCACCACTACGCCCTTGTCCTAAATAATAGATCAATGCATTTCCTCTCATTCCCAACTTTACTTCACCTTTTCCCTTCCCCACCAAAACTGCAAAATCAGCAGTTTTTGCCGGCTTGTAACGCGATTCTTCTCCGCCGGCCGACGTCAGTCCGCTTGCGTCATTCCAGTTCAGAACTTATGACTCTGCAGTTTTTATCTCCTTCTTTCGTTAACGCTTGAATACGCTGCAAATACTTGATCGTATTTCCATCTAGGTAAATATAAGCACTTAGCTCTATGTTACAACTACTTCTTAATATTAGCTACTTAATACACCTACATATAAACTCCTGTGTAATAGCCTATATCCGGGTCTGAGACGACCCGCTCTTCTCCGTCCGACTGGAATTATGTTACGGAATTGACGGCCTAAAGTCACATTGTAATTGTACCTGTATACCTGTGAACGCTTGCACTGCATTAAATCAGACATAATTTGGACACGAGCCCTCTCGCATCTCTCTCTCTCCATTCCGTCTCAGCGGCTCGCCGTAGGCCGCTTCAACAACATTACGCTACAGTACTTCCCCTAGTAAAACCGCCGGTATAAGTTTCAACGTTGCCACAAAATTCAAAGGTCTAGCCAACCTAATAAGGTCTTGCCGTCGTTACCAAAGCCTTTCGCCATCTTGCCAAAGTGGTCCGTAAAAACACTACCAAATGCGGGAGATTGTACAGCTTCCCTCTTCATACTATCCCCACCCCCGCAAGCATTTCAGACTTTGCCGTTGCGGTTCTATCACCGTCATCAAGTAGCGAATGAAAAGCTGCCAACGATAACAAAACGTTAGACTATATAATGATGACAAATGGACTACTTTTACTAATCCGTGTGTCAAAAACTTATGGCCGAAAATAATATTGCCAAATTCAATGCATGTAAAATTACAAAACATACAGCCTTAGAAACGAACGAAAATCCCAATATTACATAAACAGTCGCTGTTAAATTTATGCTAGTTGTAGTTCATATGGCGAATCTTAATTGGGAATGCTTTCAATGTATATAAAAATTTTCAACTTCCTGAGAAGTGTTTCGGTTGGGATCTGAGATGATACGAATTTCGTTAGGCGATGCGGGAAGAGAGAAGAAGAAGAACAGGATGCAAGATAGCATGCTGGAATCAACGTTAAGTCACACAAAACCCAAAGAGACCAAGGGGCAAATGTAACTAAACAGCCCTCATAAATTGAGGCATGGGAAGATAAATACTAAACTCCATAAACTGGAGCGAATAAATAGCAGAACAGAGGACAGAATTTGGACACAATACATTTTTCTTCAGGTTTTATTAAAGGTGATATGGCATAGACTGTAACAGTAACTCACAGTATTCAACTGCGTAATGGAATTGTCAGAGGACATTTTAAACATGCCTTGAAACAGCCTTTGAAATCAAACAACAGTTATGTCGTCGATGAATAGTTGCATTTTATTCCAAATAAGTTTTCATTTGCAGGTCAGGGGTGAACTTTATGGCCGTTTGATGCAGTGACGATTAGCGTGACGGGGTTCTTGAACTATGCTGAGTTAATGTGGTGGTGAGTTACGCAGAGAAAATATCGCGATATGGGGAGTGGCCACTCCGTTGGTGGTGAGTTCTGGTAATGGCGAAAAACTTTGTGGTGAGTTGGCTGGGAACCGTGAAGACGAGTGTTTCAAGGCTTACAGTGCCTATCAGAGAGTCATGAAGCTTTAATTTTCAAATGCCAAACATCAATAGTCACCAATTAATGGTCGGCTGTTGGAACTCGGAGAGTCAACACGTGTCTCTGTGTAGCTCCAAGAGATATATCAATTTAGTCCATCAAACTCAACCGATCTCAAAAATTAAAAAGGGAAATAGTAACTACCTAGTGTGGTGCATAGCATTTTCAAACTTATTTCGCAAAAAATTAAATAGAAAGTGCAAAAAAGTTCAAATCAAAGTCAAAAATCAAGCAGAAGCAAGCAAAAAGTTCAAGGCCAAGAAAATCACCATCTTCCGACCAGAGGACGACGTGCGGAGCGGATTCCTTTAAGACCTTATGTACTATAAGGCCAGTGCTGTATATTTACATGTACCATCGGGGTTGCTATATGGTACATGCATACAGCGCTGAAGCAACACGGATTCCGTTTTAGATAC
>JAQGBJ010001339.1:0-24101 GCA_034698345.1 Sphaeridia pumilis | reverse complement strand
TGAAAGCACGCATTTTAGCTATTCAAGGATTCGACGGAGAGGGATGTTGCTGAAAAGCAGTTTTGCGAATTCGAGACGGCGGCAGATCCAGTCCTGGGAATGTTTATGCAAATTACATTGATTTTTGCACAGGTGGGAAACTCGCTGAAAGAATGAAACTGCTGATAGCAGAGCAGAAAGAGGCCGAACGCTTTTGACAAAATTTGAGCTGTTATGAACCGATCGCTAGAGCCGTGACCAAAGGTCAAAGACCACGGTTTTTCCCGAAAGAAGCGCATTTAAGTGTCGGATGTGCGTCTTTCTGATGTCCTGTTGAATAAATATTGTCCTGCACAAAGTGATCCGCCGGGAACAAGGTCACAAAACTTTGCTAAGTCAGATAGAACCAGTCTATGGAATCTCACAGAAAGTAAGTCTAATCGTCAAGTTTGCACTCTTTTCAAGTGTAAAACTGTCTATTATGAGAACATTTGAATCTAGTTTCCTTCGTGGCAATTGTGCTTCAAACTGTGAATATTGTAAAATTGCATTCACTCCTTCCAAACCCGAAGAGCACTATGTGCTTATAATTTTCTATACGAAATGCCGTTCCAATTGATGGAGATAGCTGGCAAGCAACATCTACAGAAGGATCTTTTTGAACTTATTTGTTCGAGAGAGTTTGAAGGTTATTATATTGTTGCAGAAGATTGTGTTGAATTTCGCTGTCACAGCGAGCGAACACAATACCTCACAAAGACATTGACAAAAGGCCATTGACAAGCAAATCCTCTATAGACTATCGCATTACCATACAAACACTAGCATAATACATACAATAGCCAAACTCTCTACTCTTGCTCATCTCTATGCCCGAAAGCACTGTAGTAAGCTTCCTTGCTGACCACAGTCATTCCGCGGCCTAACATTGCTCACTAATCTTAACTTACGAAGGCTGATAAGGAAAACCTATGGCATTGACTTACATAGGAAAACTCATCACTCTGGACATTAAACTTAGCCAACTTCTACACTAATCTCAATTACTCTAATTACAATTGCTTCTAACACAATTATACAGAATATCGTTGTTCCGTGCCGGAACAAGAGGAGTAACGGGCGCAGAGACGTGTGGCGGGAGAATGTAGTCGTTGTGCTAAAGAGAAACTCGTGGAAGAGCACCATCATTTGCCAGTTGATGTGTTCATATCTTGATTCAAGCCATATGCTGTGGACAGTCGTGAAAATCGTCTTTGTCACAGGCGAAAAGAGTATATGCACTCAGAGCCAGCTATGTTTACATCGTAGTTTACAATTAGGAAAGAGTAATCTTTCTTGGAGTTTTGATCGCCCCTAACTTGCTTAATTAAACACCTAATAATTATAATTTGGTGCACCTAATCCTCCATGAATGAAAAACATATTTGCCAATGTTTCAGATTTTTAAATGGGACGTCCTGGTTTGGACGTAAGACACTGAATTCTCTCACTCCACAAGTCTAGAATGGAGTTGCGAGTCATTACAATATCAAGTCAAGTGACAGATTGAAGATTTCATTTTGGCGCGCTGGTTTGAATCCCAGATAGCAAAAGTGCCCCGATATCCGACGATCATTATTTAAGCGCCACGAGTGCACCCCGAGAATCTCCGGTACAGCTCTATGCCACCGGTGTTGAGAATACGAGCGAGGCTGTTGAAGTTGAGCAAGTTCAGACATGTTCAAAAAGAGATTCAATGTTCCTTATGTATACAGGTTAAGGTTTAAATGGGAAAAGAGAATTATTGTTGTCGGGTAAGAGAGAGAGAGCCATTGTAAGAGCGCTAGATCTATTGGGTACTTTGGAAAGTCCGTAAACTGAAAAGTGTTTGAGTGTTTTAGAAGTGTCAATAAAACCAGGTATACTGAATAACACCGTGTTGAGTGTCCTGGTTTTCTTCTAAAAGCTTAGAGTCAGTCAAGTCAGTCAGTCAGAGAAAAGTAATCGGCATTGCCAGGCAGTTAGAGTCTAGCGTTGATAGGAATCAGCTAGGATTCTGAATAACCGGCATTCTGACACTTGGAAATAAAATAGGGGTCTTTCCGCTAATTTTAACGTAAAAAGCATAATTTTTAATTTTGCTGCTCAAAAGTTACACAAGTTTATACCTGTGATTAAGTCAAATCTTTTCCAGACAAGTCAAGTTGATCGAAAAAGTTATTGCTACGCGCTAAAAACGAAGAAAATTCTGGGAAGTAAATCAAAGAGATTTGTGAGTTTGAAGTCGTAGCTATTGTATCAACAAAAGTGTCGTAGTCTTTAGGTAACAATTCATCCTGCATCACGCGAAGATACAAGAAAGAAACATATGGGCATTTATTGCAAAATCTTATGGATGATCTGCTTGGTCGGAGAAATGTAGGGAATTTGTCTCCATTTCGAAAGTACAACCAAGTAGCCAGTTGAAACAGCTCCACGATAGCCAAAACTCCCGAAACAATTATTATCCAGCAATGCAGAAACCTGATAGAACAAATCAGAATGAACCAACATCTATTGATTTACACATTTATTGACTACAAGAAGTTTTGAAAACTCACATCTCAACTAGAACTGCACGAGAGTAAATCGGACTTGATGATATAACGCATTCCGTTTGCTTCATTTCATGCAGACCACCTGGTGCAACTGAGAACTGAACGCAAATGGCCTCTAACGGAAAGAAAGGCTCAAAGTTTGGGAAGGACAAGAGTAAGTGGTCGAACAGCATCTGGTTCAGTGAATAATTGCAACCAGCAACTACAATAAGGTTCCAGTAGCGCGAGATATTTGATCGGATGAGCGGCAAGTCCAACGAACGGCTGAAGGTTGTAAAATTTTGCTCACATTCGTCGAATAAGTTTCTTCGGGTTGTGAAATCGCGAACGAAACAGTTCTAGGGAAAATAAAACGATAAATGCAGGTTTTAGCGAGCATATGTTTGCAGAGGCATGGTCGTGTATTACCTTAATCTGACAGTTGAAAAAATCGGCAATCTGGCTGGTTCTTCTTAAGTGGGTATCTGTCTTTCACAAAAAGACTGGGAGAAAGATGGCCAGTTTGGAGCAGCAGAGATACGGAAGAAGGTAGGGTAGAATTGCAATCGAATCGTTTAATTCTCCGAAGTTAGAGTTCCTCCCGGGTATCTGGTTATGCCGTTGACGGTACGACTGAGAGCGTAACAAGAGATTTATGAGCATACCTACAAAACTTGTATGACTTTAGAAACAATTAGAAAAAGCAGAAAAATTGAATTACTTTCTGAGCATGAGATGGTGGCGGCACTAATTGATTCTGTAGCGTGGTGGAAAAGTCGTCGTTTCCAAACAATCCAGAGGATCTGAAAACCAAGAAATAATTTACACTAGGTCGTGACACTTGAAGCCGCCGGAATCTGAAAAGCGGGAACTTGGTGGAATGTACCTACATTCAGTATCAAAATGATAGACGAGTAGAGCAATTACAATTTTGACCACGGATGGGATGATCGACGTCAAGATTATTGACAGAGGTAAACGACGACCTCGAGGTGAAAAAGAAGAAATGTTTGACAAGGTTGAATTTACGTGATTGAATTCCGCCATTATGCGATCGTGACAGTGAAAAACTAAATACGGGCAAGAGAACAAGTTGCAAATTAAAATTCCAAAGGTCCAAAAACAAGGAGGAGTCTCATTCCGAGGAATACACTTATGCACGTATACACTTATCATATGCACAAAGCGTATATCACAGCTTACATGTTAGTGAGAGTCTCAAGAGTTTGGATATACGTAGAGAGCCTGCGCGCTGGGCTCAAAACACCATCCAGTGCCCAACGGAACGACGAGAATCAGCTGTTCCATGTAAACAAGTCCTTTGCCATTCAAATTCGTCAATCTTGTGCACTTGTGGGACTGCTTTCACCGTGTGCACCCAATCGACACATTTACGAATTGTTTTCTGAAAAAATTGGAACCGTACAGAACTTTGAGCTGAAGTTTTAATTTTAGAACGTAAACTGTATAAAAATACCTTTGACATTGGTGGTGGTTTGACTTAAGCGGCATTAAGAACGTCCACAGTCAAGTTTCGGAGGTCCACGATTCCGTTTGACGTGTCCAAAAACTCTGCAGCTTCAAAAACGTCGAGAAACATGAAGAGCCGCAATTCCTTGATGGAACACTTGTTCATATACCGGTAAGGCTCGATTCCGAGCTCGTCTTCCAAGTTTATGAAGTCTCGGAACGTGAAACTGGTATACAAAAAATATTAAAACCGACACGACTTTTAATTGCACATATTTAATTATAGTCACCCGTCTGTATCCTTTATCAGACCTCTAACGACTTCCGATGTATTGAAATCCGGGGTAAAACGATTCAAGATGCGGTGGAGAACTTCGGATCGGCAGTTGTCATCTGGGAGATCAACCCTGACCATCCCTTGGAGCCGGGAAAGTACAGCCTCATCTGTTAACAAAGTTTGTTTCTTACTACTACGTCACATGAAAACAAATGAAAACAACAGAGTTGACGGAATTTTACCAATACAATTCGGACGGTTCGTAGCCAAAACAACAATAATAGAGTGTTCGTAATCACATTTTGCCATTTGACATAAAAATTGTTTTTTTACAGTCAGCAATGTGTCTCCTTCAGTACGAGAACTCAAGAAGGTGTCAGCTTCATCGATGAAAATGACGGAGTTTTTTGTTCTTCCCGCCTCCATGAAAACCGCAGCTATGACCTGTTCAGCGTCTCCACGCCACCGGTTCAACACAGAGCCGCCGGATAGAGAATATAGACACGAGTTCAATTCTCCAGCGACGGCTTCAGCCAGGAATGTTTTGCCAGTGCTAGAGACACCGTACAGCATCAAGCATGGAACCTTTCGTCGGCTTTGCACAACCAAGTTAGTGTAACGATTGGCAAATATAGCCATTTCCAAAATTTTGTCTTTGGCCTCTGCCATTCCAACGACATCCTCTAGCTTCGAGGGAGGATACGACTTGCAAGCTTCCAGCCTTATCTTTAGCCGCTTTTCCACCGCTGCTGTTGGCTCACTACGTTTGCAGATTGGACCCACACTGACCGTGTCACGCTGTTGCAGGTGGCTGTCCTCAACGTCGTTGTCATCGTTGCCATCGCTGTCCGAACTGGAGGGAAAATCGTGTTTTTGAGTGAGGACTATAGCAAGTGCTTGCTCATAGAAGAAACAAGCTGTATCCATGGAACGCCGGTTCAAAGCTAGCCTGGCAGCTGAGATGGAGTCTTCGTATGCGCATTCAATTTTCTGTATCTTGGACGAGCGCCTCTGAACTACTTTGCACACCACTACATGTAGTTGAACAGGTTTAGTCATCAGAGTATCAAGTTACACTGATAAGTGATATTGTCTAAAGGAGTTTCATTGAAGGCACTGCTGCTGCACTGAATGTTCATCTGTTTGGAGCTTTCAGCTTCTTTTTCAAAACGTGATTGCTGCCATACTAAATTCACAACCATGGAGAGCGACGAAGACTTTGACGTTGAAAAGGATAATCCACGGAAACAAGTTAAAACCAAGAAATCCAGTGAGTCCACTTCATTGACGCGTTTGCTTGTTAAAGACTTTTTCTCAATAATGCTGGCTTTTAATTAACAGGCAAGCAGAAAGTTACTTTGTCGGCGCACCAGTTGCGAAAAACATACGGTTTCGACTACGAAGGTAAAACAGTTTTTAACGTTTTGATACTGGTGACAGTCCAGGAGATTTGCGAAATCTGACGAAACTTCACCTTGTCTTAATTGACACGTACTTCTTTTTGTGTGACTCATTACAGACGAAGATGAGCGAATCAGTCTCGGCATTCTCCGGGTTCCATGTAGTGAGTGATAATATTTGTTGATAAGTTACGCATCTTCGGAATACTCAGCATTCTAACTGCTAGGAGAGATTCTTGCAAGTTTGTGTTTGAGGCAGTAGGGCGGGAAAACTTTAACCTTGTTTGGTATGCTTTCAGAAGATAGTGAGGAACCTTTCTCCAAGGTGCGTATACGTTATGTAATCATTTTTCCCGTGTTCATAATATAAGCTTCCCTATGCTGTTCACAGGGGCGTAACTGCCGGCCATTTATAGTGAATGACCGTTTCGATCATCACTCTGCCGTTAAACTGTTGGCTTCTTGCCCTCCTGAATGGGAATCGACCCATGTTCCCACCAACGTGGCGCCTAATACAGTAAGCTATAATGTGACTGTTTTTTCATTTTGATTTTAAAATTAACTACAGTATCATATTTGTTTCAACAGGTATACGTGTATAGAGTTCTAGGAGGAGCTGAAAAGTGGTTTTGGCGCTATGATGGTGAACAATGGACTCAGATAGATGCACATGATGTGGGACCCAAGCCAGGCTTCGTTCGTTTGAACTCGTATCGGCAAACATCCGGGGGGAACCCGTTAGCTCGTCGAAAAGATTATAATGCGGTTGGTTTGGGACTAACTGACTGGAAGTTATGGGACCCGCCGTTGGTAGTGACTCATTACAACGGTATAAGCTGCATACAATTTCCATACTTTCCCAATATGAGCGACTAATCATTTTCCAAAATTCATTGTAGCTCAATGTCGTGGAACTGCAGAAGAAAGCGCTGTCGCTGGCAATCAACAGCAAAGTATGGAGTATTTACTAGTGGACTACTTTTTAGGTTTTAGAAGTCACTACAGTTTGTGTTTTTCAGCTGAAACGGGACGTCAGTCATCTGTTACGCCCACAAAGGCTTATTTCACAAACGGTGTGCCTCCAAAAGCCCGGAAATTGCAACAACGAAGCAGAGCTGGAGTTTACGCGACAATTGACACTCATATTCAAGATGGTGTGAAGAGGTCGAGGCTGGAAAGGTACATCACAAGCAATTTCTATTCCAGCGTCAATATAACCATGGTTTATACATCAGTGTTGATTTTAGTCAAAGGAAACTCGTTACTACAAGTCTTGACTTCACTACTCCTGAGAAGGTCACTCCAACCGGAACCCAGCAAATCTATTATGTGGACCGTAAGCGTCAAAACAACCTGCCACTGTCTGGCAGATGTGATCTTAGTGACATTGTTGACTGGGCTCGCAACCACCCTGAACTCATCCCGGTAGTCTCGTTGGCACCGAAAGTTAAATTCATCGTCACGCACCCCAACATAATTCAGCATCTAACCACATTGTACGAGCACTTGGATCATATCGACTATTACTATGACACCACGTTCAACGCTGGACCTAGATTCGCTTCCTTTCTTGTTGTTCGGCATCCGTTGCTGGAAGGCAGACCTATCCTTCGAGTGGCAGCTTTGTTTCATGAGAGCCGGGAGCAGCACACGCACGAGTTTTTCTTTTGGCACCTGAAGAAAATCTTCCCTGCGTTTGATTCAAGCAAAACTGCTTTGATGACAGACAGAGAGATAGCTATCAAGAATAGTATACAATCAGAAGTGTCAAATGTACAGAAGCTTGATTGTTTCCGTCACATGATTGAGGTAAGCAAAGAAACTATTTGCTGGCCAAGTGTTTTTCGAATTAATCCTTGCTAACTCACCTCTATCGTGTAACAGAATGTTATGAGCGCAGCCACACGTTTCCAAGTTGGCAAATCTCAGATGTGGCTTTACGTGAAATCGGTGCGGCTTCTGCTGTGGGCTGAATCGGAGGAAGAATTCCAAACTTTGCTCAGTTCCTTTGGATATGCTGATTGGAAGGTTCTTCTTCGTCTGTCATTTTTCTCGGATTGGAAGACTTCCTAAATAATTTCAAAACTTGTTGTTTAGGAAGATGACAACGAACTATCCCAAGATGAACCTTTACAAGACGATGCAACAATTCCATCGCTGGCGGACGAACCAGACGACGTGGATTCCGAAAGTGTCAAAACGGAATTCAAACGGAACGATAGATTTTGCAAGTATTTCAAGCGTTTCTTGCACGACGACGTGAAGAAGAACGCTCTGTTCAACAGCAGAAAGTACGGCTTGTTTAATCGTTTTTCCGGTCACACCACCAACGCAGTTGATTCAGCCCATAATCAGTTCAAGCTTGGCGAGAAATCTAAAACATTTTATCAAAACGTGGTAAACATGTACGAGCTGCAAACCATGGAACTGCATTATATGAACAAAGCATTGCAAGGCCATAGAGGGAAGTTCAAATTGAGTCCAGACAAACAAGATGTTGCCGCAGCAATACCCATTTTGAAATTGAACCGACTGTCGCTCAATGAAGAAGAGCTGAGGCCTAAAGTTCGTGACTCTTCTGACTATGACCCGAATCTATCCATAAAACAGCGGCAAGCTAATGACATAGTGGACAAGAATGGGGTCACACGAGTTCCAAACGTCAATGGACAATACAACGTCCAAGATTTCGGTTCGAAATCAGTTCGAGTTGTTGTTGTAAGTTGATGATTTTGTTACACCTTGACGTGTTGCAAGTTAATATTAATGAACTATTCGCCAGGTGGACTTGAAACGTGGCGTATGCGACTGCAAAAGCACGAACTGTCCCCATTATTTGGCAGCTAAATTATACGCCTTTGGTAGGTCTGCTTAATAACGAATAAATATGGTACATGTACTAACTATTGTATGCTTCAGGTGATTTTACGTTCCGATCCAAGAAAAACACCCAACGTTTCACCAGAGGATTCAAAATTGGAAAAGCTAAAACAACAGCGAAGAAGGGCCCAGAAGCAAAGTCAAGCCCCCAGTATTTCTCAGCTGAGCCTGATCACGAACCGTATTTTGATTTCCAAGGTATTTAGCCTTAGTGCACATGTTTAAAAAATTCGTGTGCCACCTTTAACGGAGTTTTGTTCTGGTTCAAGATGTTCTGGATGCGCAAGGCAGCCCAGATCGATCCCAGCAGTCGGAGCAGGACCAAACAATTGGACAACGTATGCGAGCGCCGCATGATCCCCGTCACGAAACGCTGGAAGTCATAGTGGATGAACCAATGGTTGCTTCCGATACGGAGTCCGTTTTGTCGGCGTTTGCTGAAGGAGACGCAAGTATGTACGCTTTAGGCTGACATCAATTGGTTACTTTTCGATAACATTGAACCTTGTTTCAGGATCAACGCTTCCAAACTTGGAAATGGACTTCAAACTGCACGATAAAACCGTGTTGCTGAGAGGTGTAGCGACTGTAACTTAGCGTGATCTGAAATCGTTGCTGCAGTACTCGGATCTAGAAAAGGCGGCGTTGGCTAAACAAACGACAGAGAATCTGGACTACTTGACCGACAGTACCATCGTGGCATACTTGCATCAGCTATACCAAGAAGAATCATCCACTTTCTTGATGGAATCGACAATAGTTCCTTTTCTTGCGGACCGAATGGAGACGTCAGATAATATCGCTGCTATTAAACGCCGAATTAGAGAACATAAAGGGTTGCAAACAGTGGTGGTTCCAGTAAACTTAGGAAACCACTGGGTTTATATGGAGATGGACCTCCAGAAGCGGTCGATTCTTGGTAGGTGATTGGAAAATGGAAATTCTTGATTGCTAACCGAAGTGTTGTTGTACATAGCATTGGATGTTTGTTTCCAGTTGCTGATTCTGCAGCAAAAAGCTGTAACAGGTGGCGCATATCAGCTACTTTGAAAGCCGCATTGCAAACTTTGTGTGGGGACGACAGGGAAGCTTCACAACCTTGGGAGACCAAATACGTTAACTGCAAGCAACAGCAGGACGGCGTTTCCTGTGGTGAGTCCGACTTCAGAATATTAAAGACCTATATGCACTTCATTTTTCATAAAATTCAAAATTCGCAGGAGTTTATCTGTGTGCATTTGCGCACCGAAGACATGAAGCAAGACTGGATGGTTCTGGCGACTCTCGACGTTCCAGGCTCAACCGGCCTGTGGATGTGCCTGCTTGGCGAAGAAAAATCTTCCGCAGCATTGTGAAGCGATGCAACGTTTCCACAAGCATTGATTCCAAAGAAAAAGTGAATTGCTATGTATGCCACGCGAAGTGCTCCCAAGATTCTATACCTTGCCAGCAGTAAGCTTCTATAGTACTGAATGCAATTCTGACTTTGGTGCCGGTCACTGAATCTTGTTTACTATGTTGCAGATGCGGCGATAAGTTTCACAGCCACTGCGTTGGACAGAATTCATCGGTCATCCAAGTTTTCACTTGCGAAAATGTTGTTCGTTGAAGAGTAGTTTCAAACTTCATATAATTCCAACTTCGTTAATGCTATTGATACATTTTTCAATCTACATGCTTATCGAGTAGTATTATACTTTATATTAACATGGACGGACAGACATTTACGAACCAAATAAAACTGTTGCATAAGGCGACCTGTGTCATTGTTCGCTCACTAGCTGGTATCATACCCACAGATAACCATGAGAATCTAGGTTAGATTTTGCCTTTCCCCTTGTAATTCCTCGTGGGGATTTACCCATGGGGTCATGAGGTGGATTTTCATATTCCCCATGGGGCCGTCCCCATAGAGCCCCCATGGGGCAGTCCCTATAGAGCCCCCATGGGGCCGTTCGCATGGCGCTCCCATGGGGCCGTCCCCATGAACTCCAGCTGGCCGGAATATCAATATGCTGAGGTGGCTTTTTAATGGGATAATAATTTATTGTTTTCAAATGTTCCATATGTGTCCTGATTCAGTTCTGCTTTCTCAACCTGTGAGAGTCGTCATCTGATACTGAAAAGTTACTGAAACAAATTTCAGTTTCGTTCGCTCCAAAATGTTCAAGTGTTATAGATCATCTGTTATTTTTCTAGCCATTCAAGCGTGTATCATTTTGCTTTACTTGAATGTTGTTTTTGGTAGATCAGGTAAACGAAATCTGGAGTTTTCTCCTGCTTCTGATATTTCGAATTGGCATTAAATGCACGCCTTTTTCAGAATCTTACTGTTCATACCAAGAAATCCGAGGGAAAAATTCCAGTCGCCGCTACATCGGGATGTGCAAACTCCTCAAAGACTGTCCCCCAGCTTTATCCAACCACAAAGCCGGTATCGAGCCTCAGGTGTGTTCTAACCAACCCGCAGTAAGTTCAAAAAAATCACATAATTTTTGGGACCATGATGAGCTTCAACTTGAAATTTCTGGTACTTTTTGCAGAGCCTAGGACGCATATATGTTTGCTGTATCCGTGAAAAACGCATTAGTGAATCCAGTAATTTCTCAACAAATTTCAAAATTTCAATGTTGTTACTTCAAGTTCTTAGAACGTGAACCTTGGGATCTTTGTTTAGAATGCGAAGTGTATTCCAGAGCCCGACGTGGCCAAACGAGGTCCACCGAAGTCGAACTTCAGTCAGATGCATTGAAAAGAATTGTAACTGGCGTTGACGCGGAACTGAACCAATTTTCTTATATGGTGAGTTCTTGAAAAATAAAATTAATCTTGACCTTCCTCAACAATATTTCAACAATCCTAACTTTACCGCAGGTCGCCCTAGGCTACATCAACAACGGCAAGAAACTCTGGGCCTGCGGCGGCACCCTCATCAGCCCCAGCTACGTTCTCACCGCCGCCCACTGCGCCCACACCGCCTACGGGAAGCCCGTTCGAGTTTTGGCGGGCGATATTTTTCTGGAGAAGAAGATCTCAGCCCACAACTTCGACGTAGAAGACGAAGACGACTTTCCTCCACAAAGTCAGCTGCACTCGAGCAGGCTTATCCGCGTCGTCGAAAGCGTCACCGTCCATCCGAGCTACCGGGCGCCACTGATGTATAACGACATTGCGCTGATCAAGCTGAAGAAGCCGGTTGGTATCAGCAAAGGCTTGGCGCCAGCCTGTTTGCCTTCGCCCAAGCTCAGGCATGAGCGGGAAAAATACGTCAAGGTGATGGGCTGGGGAAGGGTTGAATATAAAGGTAAGACATCAGCAATTTTAGACTTCGAAATTTCCAAAAATTAAGTAAATGAATCCTGTATTTTGCAGGTAATACATCGGACATTCTGCAAGCAGCTAATATTGAGAGAACCACTGAAGAAAAGTGCCAAATTTTGTGCCGCAAGCTGAGGAACAAACGGTCAATGTAAACAGTCATTTTCAAATTTCAAAGCCAAGTCCCATTGACATTCTTTGATTTTAATGTTGTCCATTTGCCTTGTTTTACAGCTGCCCTCGTGGTATCCAAAAGACTCAGATTTGCGCCGGAGGCACTTCGCCGCAAGACACTTGTGATGTGCGTTCAATTCTTGATCAATTTTTATAGATCCTTTTCTCCATGGGTGATAGGAGTTGATTCTAAAAATGTCTGTGAATATTTTCAGGGCGACTCTGGAGGCCCACTAATCTACCAAAAATATGACGATTTTGACCCCATGACGCCGCCTCTCGACTTTGTTATCGGCATCACTTCGTTTGGACCACGAATCTGTGGCATCCAAGGAGTTCCAGCTGTCTATACCAATGTTCAGTCGTACTTGCCTTGGATCGAGCAGATTGTTTGGCCTAAACGAAGATTAGAAAGTTGGCAATGACAGTAAAATTGTGACTCATTAGCTGAACAATTCAAACGACTTCATATTGTAAATTGTACTTCTACTCCAGACGCTGAAATAAACTTCCAGAAACTGTAAATTGAGCCTTGAAATTGGATCTTGATTAGGCAGCCCAAGTAAGCTATATTTCTGAAGAAGAAAAATAACAGCCCAGTTAAGTTCAATTTGTAATCAAAAACATTTGGGATTCAGAATTTTCACTCAACCAGAAAGAGGGGGTTTTTATGTTCAGATCCAACTGTAAATGTAAAATGAATGAACTTACTTGTTCAGTTGGCTTTAACTTGGAGTCCAGGAATTAACTACTAACTGCGTACTACTTAAAACTTTAAATGTCAGTATTTAGTTATATAGTTAGTTAACAGTAGTTTAGACTGCAAGTCGAACAGGACGCAGCAAGGTTGCAGCATGAAATGAGAAAAAACCATAACAACAATATCTTGAACGCAGTCATGAAAGTGTCTTGCTAGCGGAATCTGGACGGCTGCTGCCCGATATCTCTCTCTCTAGGACAGTGTCTTGTGGCAAGATGGCGTCCAGCTTCCGCGGGTATCTGCTCTCGAGTCGAACCGTGAACCTTTTCGCAAGATACATTTTGGCAGACACTCACAATCTCCTGCTGCTGTTTGTTTACAAGTTGCGTGATTGCATAACCTTGCGTAATCCGCCCAGCATTCTCTCGAATAGCGCTACGCTTTCGGCTACTTGAGGTATCTGGAGAGAAGGCACAGAACAACCGCTGCGTATCTTCACGGCTAGTATGGGCTTTCATTGCCATTTTAGATGGCGAATGCTTGGTCCAAGAACGTTTCAAGTACCGGATCGTAACAATGGGATCTGCAGAAAACAACTGGATTGCCTTCCGGCTTTTTCTAATGCTGCTGCTGGAATCAAAACTCTGTTTTGCGACACAAGCGTAAGACATTTTCATTAAATTTTCAATATTCTTAGTCATGCTCAACTATTTAGATCATACTTTTTAAATTTCCAAGATCCCAATCGAGAAAACTGGCCTGTTTGTTGTAGAACACAGGAAAGACGGCACAATGCTCGCTGGCGGTTTGAAGACTACAAATTCTCAACTTCCTTTCATGGTAATCTTCTAAATTCAAGCTAAATCTGTTCCAAAAAGTACTTCAAGAAATGTATATTCCAGGTCGCTTTGGAATACAACACAACAACCCGGCCAATGTTCCTCTGCGGCGGAACCCTGATAAGCCCGCGCCACGTCCTAACTGCAGCCCATTGCATCATCCACGAGCACAGCATGAAAGGACCAGTAAGCGTCCTCGCCGGCGACGTACTTCTGCGACCGCCAGCAGTTCCTGGCGGAGGGTCACGCAGACAAAGCCCTGGGAGGAGCCAGCGTCGAGTTCGGAAAGTCCACACTCCTCCAGACTACGTGGCTGGAAGCTACTACAACGACATTGCTGTTTTGGAACTGGAAGCGCCGTTTCAAATGTCCAAGTACATTGCTCTAGCCTGTTTGCCGTCTCCAAGTCGATGGTTGTTTGCGGAAACGAAGATACTAATTGCTGGTTGGGGCATAACCAAAAAGGATCCTAAAGGTAAGATTTACACGACTTCTTTTCAAATTTTTATTGAAATATCCAGTATTTTAAGCCAAAATTTGTGTCCAGGAAAACGCCCGAACGTGCTTCGCCACGGCGAAGTTCAGAAACTCATACAAACTACTACTACAAAGGTTTACCAAATGACCAATTAAATGTATTTTGAATGCATATTTCAACTACGATTCCATCAAAAGCTTTAGCTCAAAACCATAAAAACCTACTCAACTGTCTACACTATCTCTCCAACTCTTAATCTCCTTTTTCCACGCAAACTTGATGATATCTTTGTAACTCGAAAACTCATCACTGGGCAGCTCAATCTCAATCTTGTAGTAGTCTCGTCCGCCATGATATCGATCAAGTCTTGCAAGGCGTATTTTCTGCTTCAGCATTCGAATCTTTTCCTGGTTCAGTTTATGCCTCTCTTCAACCAAGCTGCATTTTTTCAAAGTGGCGGAGATCTTCATTTTGAGCAACAAATCAGCAACATCGCTGGCTTTGGCATTTGACGTCTCCTTCGAAATATTCTGTTGAGCTACTTGAGCTTGCGTTCGTACTTCAGCAGACTTCTTCTCGTTTGAGGCTTCAGTTGTAGATCCATTTTCGTCATCTGCTGTCTTCGGAGCCATGAAAAATTCGTAGCCTGCATATATCAGAATTCATTGAAAGTTACTTTAGTACATAAGTTCTCTGTTTAAGAATTTTAATGCTTGATTTACCAGCAGGAACAGTGACGCCATGTCTTCGAAGTCCTTTCAGCCCGAATCGGTCGTAAGTTTCCCGGGTTTCCTCCTTCCGAAGTACTTCGTAGGCGAATAGGACAAATGCAAACTTCAAAGACGAAACTGTTCAATTTCTAGTATGTAGCCCGCGATTTATAATAATTTTTTGATTTGATTCTTACCTTTTCGTTCGGTTCTGCCCAGTTTTCTTTTTCCATGTTCCGGTCCATGTTCCAGCGCTATTTTAGCAAGCGCCTTTTTCAGCTAGTTTGCATTTGCAGATTTGTCAACTTTTAACGCTTCATACAACGACAATGATGTTTTGTTTAGAATTGGCGCCATTTTTATAAATAGTAGTGCGAGGTTTAATGTTTAATATATTTTCTCAGCAACTTTCTTTGAATTTCATGGGAAGAACTGAGCGTGTACGTACAGAATCTATGAAATGGCTGCACATTTTTGAAATTTCGCAACCATTTTCAGTGTAGCAACGGTGAGGCAAAATCTTTCAGAGGTGTGCTTCGTACAGTAAATATTAGTGCATAACGTTTGAGTGGATGATGATTAAATTCTACATTCATAACTCATCTACATCGCATTTGCTACATCCAAAAATCATATACTTCAGTGTAACTAACAAATACTAGAAAATTAAGATTCAACTTCGAAGAACGGTACATTTGCTTCACACAACCCACGTATTGAACAGAATTCCCAACAAATTTGAAACGTGAATTCGCAAACATTTTAGTAGCGGCAACAATAGAATGCAGCTTCTTCTTGACTGCGGATTGTATTGCTGATCCGATTGAGCTTGTTAAGGCTTGGTGAACTTTCTGCAGTGATTTTTGGGTACGAAGAATATCCACATTTCAGCTTAATACTCGAGTACACGGATCTGCCGTTGTTCATGCCGGCCTCAAAGTGGATTTGGCTAGGGCGACCAGTGCTCAGAGCCACATGAATATCAGAAGCCGGATGGGCTTTCATTAGATGAACAATATTTCTGGTTTCTGTGTCAGTTCTTTGAGGAGGACATTTGAACGTTCTTCAGCTAGGAACAGCAACGCACACTTTACAGCTTAGCTAGTCATTTCCTATTTCCAGGCAGTGATACAAAAACGCTAATTCGGCAAGCCTGTCTGGAACCCCTAAAACAGAAAAAGATTGAAATTTACTTTCTGTTCACAATCAATCGTTCTATAACTTTACTAAAATCTGCTGATTTTTGTTTCTCGGTCACCTCTTTGTCCCGGAGTGACAATTTCCATTACTTCACAATCTTGTCTCTGATTGTCGGTAATTGCCTTAAGCGGATGCTTTCGTCTTGTTGAAATTCGCTCATTTTTGCTGGTTGATGAACTTAATTTTACGGATTTATTTGCTTAAGGAAGTGCGCTATCTTAGGAAAGGCCAACTTTCCATGAGCAGTTGGCAATGCGGAACAATTGTTGGTGGTGGTCGTTAGCGGTTTTTGTGCATTTCCATCTGCAGCAATGAAGCAAAAGATATTTGTCAGAGATGTATCCAAATCACTACCTTTTCAAGAGATCTGACCTTTTTTCAACAATTCCTGTAAAATCGTTCTTCGAAAGTTGTCCAAAGTCGAAACTCCTGGACTCCTACCACTCAGCAGTTTTTCAGATTCCAGTAAGCAGGCTTAGCCACGGTTCACAACTGGAAAACGTTCGAACGAGAGCTTTTACACGCCTGTATACAGATCCCTTCCCACAGAGAGAACCGACTCTATGAGGATTGTGTGTAAGCGTCTGTCTCTATTCGGTATAGAGCGGCTTATAGCGTTCAGACAACACCGGCAGCTTCCTGCCCTCCGCTATACACACAACACCCAGCAGCGCTGCTACCCCGTACTAACACAGAGCCAAGTAGCAGTTACTAGGGCTTGGGGAGGTTTTATTGCTCGCTCGGAGATGCGAACCCAGGTCTTCGTTGCTCGCTCATCACGGCCACGAATCCCAGGCACTACACCTCTCTGCTACCTTGCCTCCCTCTCTCGCCGAATATCCCAAGCATCAGCGTTGTTGCCAGGTATTGAGTTGATCATCTTCCGTATGCCTTTGAGGAATTCCGATGATACTCCGGTAGTATAAAGGCTGTTGCAAACTTGTATGATTTTGCCACTAGAAACAGTAGTTTTCGTCATAATTGAATCTCTAGTTGAAGAAGTCAATGGCGTGGTCACTTACGAAGAGTCAGTCAAAAGGGAGATCCACTGACTATTGTCGCAGATGTGAGTCAGGTACTTTGATCCGTTCGCTTCAAGCTGATCTGCTCCCATTACTACCCGTTCCCTTTTTGGCGTCCTTCCGTCAGGGTAGGGCACTGCAAGCGGCTTGTGTAGTAGGTAATTTCCAGCCCATTCGATCTTTTGTGCTTGCATTCGATCTTGGTGTAGATCAACCAGTAGATCCATGTAAGCCTTCAAGACGTCATCGGTGAGTTCACCTCCATTATTAAGGTCGCTCAAGTCCACGTCCTGTCCATTTATTTTACATGCTTTGGATTGTTTGCTGTAAAGCATAGGAGACAATGACTATTTGGTTAACGACTATCTCACATCCCATCTTGCAATAAACAAACGAACCTTTCTTTCTGGATGTCTCTTGGTTGGTATCCGCTCCAGCTTGGCGTTTGGACACATTCGAAGCGGCTGGTGCTTTACCTGCAAGCGCAGAGATTTTGAAACAATTCAGAAAAAACATTTTGTGCGATATAATATAATTATTTCTGGATGCACCAGATTGGATATGAAAAGTCTTCGGTCGATCAGAACATGGATTTTTTGCTGTGAACTTTCTTGACTATCAGCAATCGGAGGACAATCTGCAATTTTTCACAAGGAAACTTCATTTTCAAGTGGTTCAACGTCAGCTCGCAGTTTCGTTACTTGAAATTCAAACGGTTTAACAGTTATACGTACGTTTTGATTGGATATTTGTGTCTCCTCCAACGTTATCAATGATCTTCGGGTGAAGCTCGCCGTCGCTGGTTGCTGATGAGCTTTCATCCAACTTCTTCTTTGCTTCCAGGCAAGCATTACAGTCGAGCTTCTGACCTGAGGTTTTTCCACATTCAAAAATTTGATTATTTAACTTCAGCGAATCCTATCACATCCTCAATTGCAAACCTTGGCAATTAAGTGTAACAGACGTACCTTTGGAAAGCTTGAATGTCTGCAGTTGTGCTGGAACCTCAGCTGCACTTCCAGCTTTTGCACAATTGCATAGTTTCTGCAGTGCAACATGTTTTGGTGCTGGATGGTTTCGCTTAACCTTTGGGTGCTCTGAAAACATGAAAACCGCTTTAGAATTCGCAAGTTTTCGGGCTAAACCTAGTCGATTAAATACTAACGAGTTACCTTCAGGGGCCTGCTTCTTCGGTGAAGGTCCCGTCGAACCCGACTTATCTGACAGCCAAAGCAATCTTTCATTGTATGTCTAGGACAATCGGATATTTCAAGTTTGATTGTGACAGTACACTCACCGACTGATGAAGGCAATGTTCCGGCTGGTAGCTGTAAAGTTTCACATGTTGATTGAATCTCGTAGTATTCTGATTGCAGGTAAATGCTGTCGCCGGATTCCTTCACAAGCCTATGTTGCAGCACATTATCAGTGCGATAACTAGAAAAATCTGTTTCTCCTGCAGATTTCTTGGTTCTCCTTTGTCAATGTTCGGAAATTTGTGTCTTTTCGAGATTTTCGCTCAAGTTCAATCAGTTGAAGACGTTGGACGCAGACATACTGAAGTTGATATTGAGCCCTACAGAAACCTTGCCCGCTTCCTCTCTCACTTCTAACTGAGTCAGCAGAAATTTCCAAGTTTCTTAAGCAACCAAAAGCAAGTGGTTTCTGGAACCTACAATTGTTGTTATTCGATAGTGACAAGATAACAACATTCATACCTCCAGTACAATCATTACGGGCATCAGATTCCGTCTACCAGGCTTGCTGACGCAGGCACTCGCGAGTAGCCTGACTGTCCAATCAACCAATTTGATTAGGCAGCGACACGATCAGTTAGCAAATGACTCAATGGTAATTATCACTTATCTCTTATAAGTGCTGGCACGGATAGAATAAGCGTACGCAACCCCTCTTGCTTATATATCTATCCGTGAAGCACAACGTGATGTCCAATGTCCTGGAATGACCCTCTGGCTTCAGGTACTTGGATGTGACACACGATGGCTGATAACGGCTGGTCCCATGCAGATAAGCGATGTCCAGGTCCGTTTTCGGGGTGATTTGCTTCCCATGCAAATCACGGCGATCGTCCGATGTTCTTGGCTCACCCTCTGGCTTCCAGGAACTGGCGGCGATCCTCGCTACTCTGATGACGGTGGGCCGCGGCTCCGTGTCCGTCTGGTAATTTGATGCCTTGTCAAATATACCGCCAGGTAGTATTGTCTCCAATTAGCAAATTAGAAACCCAAATGAGCAGAAGACTTGCCTTTCTTACTGCTCGATGTGAGTAGATGGCAAGATTTGCGCATCCCCCTGTCAAGCCAATCTACTCACAGAGCGTGGAATCCCAGCTTCCGGGTAAAAATTGACCCTCAGGTAAGCGACGACAGTGCGAGTCCACGGTCCAACTCGGCGACGATGAACTCCTCAGCTCACACTCAACGGAAACACTCACAGCACTCGCACTAAAACGATCCAGGGAACGCCCAAGGATCCGGTTCGAAGGAGCAAATGTTAAGGCGACTCAAAGTGGCTCTGAGAACCTTAGCACTACTCAAACCAATGTAACTCGAATGAATCGAATCCTGGCTAACTCCGATAACCCTTGCCACAGCTTAGGTTCTGGTAAATCGTTATGCTAGTAAATTTCTAGACGCAAACGTGCCTTCAACAGGATGCCTGCTGGTGAAAATGTTACCTTAAATGACTCTATCTCTGACTAGCGATAATACTCTCGATGCAAAAGCTCTCTAGCAACGATCAATCTACTAACGTCTAGCGAATACGCGGATAATCAAAGGTGAAATAAAACTCGTACACAGGAAATAGCTACTAACGGCTAAACAACAAGCACTTCTTAATAACACCTCCTTCTCTCTCTTACAAACCTCTTGACAGCTCGGCTGCCCACCACGTACTGACTTACAAACTCTGAGGACACGTCTAATATCCTCCTTGACTCGACCACACCTTAATGACTAGCTTGACAAACAACTCCTCTAATCAATATCAACTAATACGAATACTAGTATATAAATATAGCGAACACAATACGAATACAGCGTTACACAATACCTCACAAAGACATTGACAAAAGGCCATTGACAAGCAAATCCCCTTTAGACTATCGCATTACCATACAAACACTAGCATAAAACGTACAATAGCCAAACTCTCTACTCTTGCTCATCTCTTTGCCCGAAAGCACTGCAGTAAGCTTCCTTGCTGACCACAGTCATTCCGCAGCCTAACCTTGCTCACTAATCTTAACTTATGAAGGTTGACAAGGAAAACCTATGGCATTGACAAACATAGGAAAACTCACTCTGGGCATTAAACTTAGCCACCTTCTATACAAAACTCAATTACTCTAATTACAATTGCTTCTAAGACAATTATACAGAATATCGTTGTTCCGGGCCGGAACAGTTACAAAAAGACGTGCTAAAACATAGTTTACTTTGCTATACAAAATACAGACGCAACCACTACTATACGGACACTTGACTACCCATTACTAAGAAAAGCATTGTTAGAGGATCTTTTCCCAAGGTAAATCACAAAGCATTACAATTCAAGCAAGAGAATGTCACTTTTGCCAGGAACACATTAACAAGAATGAAGAAAATTCGTGCAAAAACTAGACGTGTTAATATTTGAACCAGTCTTCACATGAGAATCAACTGTGTTGCGCTTTCTGGCTCAATGCTTACTACAATTACTAAGCTACCACAAAGCGAAGTGACACGACTAAATGAACTTGGCATAAAAGCAAACAAGGATACCATGTCGTTGGAAAACACAAGGAAAGCTCATCACTCACCGAATTGAACTTAGTATTTTTTGTACTATAATTAGAATTGCTTCATCACTACAATCGAACCGAATAATCTTTGTTCCGTGCCAGAACATACCACTATTGGCCGACAAGCGACTCGGTAGCTTGGTCAATATACATTTCTACATTTAGATAAGTATACTGGATATAGATTCCTTTCATTTGTATTGAGCGTTTTCAAACGCTTCTTTCATCTGGCTACAAAGAGTTACACTGACTTACTATGATACGGAACAACTAAGAACTATGTTACAAAATCCTTCTTCTGAATCTCGTAGTTGGACGTAAGTTTTAGTAATGGTTGTAACTGTTGATTGGTTACTATAGATAACTAGTCTAAACTTCCATCAAGTGATGCCCTAACCGATAAATCCAGCTGATATTCGAAAAGGTAGTAGCAAGAAAGCATATAATACTAGTTACATATGAAATGATAGCAGTGTTTAATACAGGAAGCAAGCTGTTGTACTCAATTATACATCACATTATCTTCGATTCCCACAAGTTTTTACCCTTTTATTTACGTTTATTCCTAGATCAATCTTTTGAAACATACTTCCGATATTCTACAAAGGTCTGTTACCTTTTGAGCTCTGATCAAATATTTTCGATGTATATTTACTTGACTGATCACAGCACATGATACTTTCACTTTAACGATTCTTTTAAAGATCCAACTTTAGTTGCTGCACAAAGCCACCATCTCATACAAATTATAGTATTAGTAGTATTATTATCAGTAGTAGGGGTATCTGTAGTATCATTAGTATTCCGTCCTTATGAATAAATGTTTATCGGTAGTGGAATTTTCATCAGTTTAAGGAGACAGTCGAGACGACCTGGTTTCAATTCCGCCCGTACGGTTCCTTCGCTGTCAATATAAGAATAATTTCATTTGGCTTTTCCTAATTACTACGTAAATGAATACATCCAACAACGAAAAACGTACAAATTGAGAAATCCGGGTGCTTTTATTCTTTTCGTTGAGTCCTCAGTTGCCTTCCAGTAAAAAAAGCAGTCCGGACGATCGACCATGACTATAAAAATTGGCCACGCTGCCAGGTGAGACTCAATTACATCTGGCATGTCTGTAACAAAAGTTACACGTTAAAATTTAGAAATGTCAGTTCTGTGTATAACTTGCTCGCAGATACTTACAAGATGTTAACATCGGCGTGGGGTCTACAAAAAAATCAGCATTGCCAACGTTCCTGGTAATTGCGAGCTCTAGAAGAGGAAAACTCGGAACAGCGAGCTGGGTATGGATTACCACTAGTTTGTTGCCAGCTGCCACAGTAGTCAAAAAACAACTTAATACATAAAGAAATTAGGGAGCAATTCTTCTGAACAGAACATTTTTACCTGACATCGGTTTCAGACATAACACGGATTTATCCCACAGTGGTTTTGCCGGATCCACTGAGATCACAAGAGTACTACAGAATGCGCATTCCATAAGTACGGCCAATCTATATGCAGCCTGGCCACCTGTGAAGCAAATTATGTTCAACATCTTAAGCGGAAGAGCTTAAACCAAAATTTTGAAAACTTACCCAGGCTGTAGCCTATTATGACGTTCCCGTAGGCCTGCACTACATTCGAATTCTTTAGATCGACCAAGAAAGAAAATATGAGGTTCGTGACGAGATCAACTGCCAAACAACTTTCAACATAAGAGCCACTGACTGTTTCTGTGTAATCCACGAACAAATGCAGCCAATCGTCACCCTCTTTTTCGCTCTCTGGAAATAAAGTAGGCGCACCATGTGTACACTTAGGTAAGACTCTCACTGACCGTCCGCATTCCAAATACTAGAACTTCAACCAATTCAAACAAATTCGACTACCTGAAGCCGCGTAGACTTTTGCTAGCTTCATGAACTCTTGGTCAGATAGGCGTGTTCCAAAGTTAAAGAAATTATATCCGTGCAGCCATAATTTGAATTTCTTGGGGCGATCGATTTTTCCACGCAAGCCGATATCTGTTTCTGCAAGATTCATCCACCCTTGAAAGCTGTAAGACAAAGAGCATGTACTCCCAACGGGGTAGAATTATTCAATTTTCGAATTTACAAACTTACTTTTTCGTCATGTAGAAAATTCTGATGTTTTCAGTTACCACGGTGGGCGTCCAGAACTTGTCAAAATTCTCCAACTTCAGAGCTTCACCGATGAAACTATATGTGCTATGTAGCGTATCAGCATATTTGTTGTGCAACTCTAAAATCTTTGCAGCAGAAATTGTTTCTGCTGACACTGAACGTCCAGGCAGGTAGATCAAAATTAATAACAATGAAAACATTCCATGGAAATGGTCGCAGAACGCCAGTCTGGCCTGTGAAATTAACAGGTTAATACACTTCACTCATACGAAATATCCGATAATCAGTACATCATCAAGTATTTGAAGGAAGACACATACAGAAACAGCCGAGAATCCAGAGGACATTGTCGGACGTTCGCGAATCCGTGCAGCTCTTTGCAGTATACCCTACAACCAATAATCCGCATTATTTCGTTTTCAGCGGTTATCAAAAATTGTCAGTTACTGTATAACCGTCATAAGGTCGCCATTGTTCTTACGTAATTTCTTGACTACTTTCCAGTTTCGATTATCGAAATACCCTTTGAATTTCAAGTAGTGAGTTTTTTTCCAAACCGACAATGGCAGTGTTACTCTTCCAAACGAAATGGGTGCTACAAGGCGTTTATCTGAAACTGCGGAAACCCACTAAAATCATTTTATGGCAGCGACCTTCGGAAAGCATGAGCTCAGAAAGACGCTGCCATATTATAACTATCTGCTGTAGATTTGGGGACTTGCATGCTTTATTTTAAATGGGACCACGGGTATAGCTCGATGCAGCAGAGAGCTACACCCCGGAGCCTGAAATTTTATTTGTCGACGTGTTCTTCCTGAAACCAACAGACGTTCATTAGTTAAATATCAAATAGAAACATTCATGTATATATCGCGACATGTTTTTGTCCCGCCGTACGGCAGGACACAACATGAACACGTTACTTGATTGAGGGACAACATCCGTAGGTAGTTTAGCGTCATTTCGGACGGAAGCTTTCCAACTACTGCACTCCCAAGTTTTGAGACATTACAGCACGGCTTTCATCGTCGTGTTGGGCAAAGCCTAGTGTCTCGCGGTGTTCAGAACAATATGATGTACGCAGGAAAGTATACTTCTTACAAGCCAATATCTTTTGGTTGGGGGGGGGGGTATATATGGAATTGTGCGAATGTGCGTG
>JAQGBJ010001338.1:0-24105 GCA_034698345.1 Sphaeridia pumilis | reverse complement strand
AAGTAATTTGTTCGCAAGGTTGAAATTATTTTTGATTATTCAGTTTCGAGGAAAAGTGCTGCTTTACTGGCACTATTCAATTATATATCCGTGAGCAACCTGCGCATTGAACTTCCCGGTTTACGTATGGAACATCTTCTTCCATTGGATCGCCATTCTTGAACCTGTCCGACCCGAAAGTGCTTATACACTTTTATTATACGAGATCAATCCCACATTTTCATTCAGGTCATGCCTTGAGTGGAGATCAAAAGATTTCATAGAATATATATATAGTGCGGTTGGTGGAAGAGGTGAAGTTTTTACTTTTGCAGCAAAAGTAAAAACATGAATGTTCAAAGCGGCTTTTTACCACAAACTTGAGTGCAGAGCTCAAAAATTTTGCATCGTGACATTTCTAAAAAGGCTTGCGATGTTGCGATACGTAGAAGACGGGAATTCGATTACGCAATTATTATTCCTTGAATACATTTCTTTTGCCGCTTCTAATTTGGGAACTTATGTGAATGTAAGTTTTTTTCAAGAGGTCCTGTTGAATTTAAAAAATTCTTGCGACGTAGTATTGCTTTCTTTTTCTTCGAGTGCCCTCATATCCAACTTTTTGCGGCAACAAGTATTTCTCTCATGATTGCCGTAGGCGGCAAGCCTGGCTAAGTTGCCTTATATATGTGTAGGATAGTTTCCAAGTGCATATTGAGCTTTATCTTGTACATGGAACAAACGTATCCGCTGCTTTCACCTGCGGTTAAATATACGACATCGGCTTCAGTTGTCCGAAATTTCACCTGGGCGAGACGCAATTTGAAGTGACATTTTAGCCAAAAATCTAATCTAAAACTGCGTCCCATGCAGATGAAGCCTCCAAATCAATTTTTTTGTGACGTGATCTAGTTTTTGGATTGCAATAAAAAATCATCCACCAAAAATAAGCGGTTCCTAAGCTTTCATCTGGGATGGACCCAGTTTGAAGTAACATTTTTGCCGAAAAAATGGAAGGATACAAACAAAAATATATATCAGCAGTGAAGCTACAAAATAGGCATACACAAACATTTTAAACATCACTTTCTCTTGACTAAAGCTTCAAAGCCCATAAAAACTCACAATGTTTATGCCTCTGCGATATAAAAAGCAAGAAAGCTTTCTGGAACGACAAGTACTGATTCTAGGCACGTCCGGACATTAAACTGTTTCTGTGACCATTCCAGCTTTCTTGTCTTCTTGGTTGACAAAAAGTTGAGGATGCTGTGCCAAGTCGGTTGATTCAAAAGAGTGATTTGCTTTGTAGTGAGACTTTGTTGTTATTTTTGTCAAGGGTCGTACAAGAAATCGGAAAGATCAAGGCTACAGGAAATGTTGCTAGTGTGGCAATGAGTGTTCAGTGGACGGCGGATGTTTATTAGTTTGCCAGGCTTTGTAACCAGAACAAAGTTTCGCCGATTGACTGCACCGTGTACTTTGAGCCGATGGCGCAACATGGAGTCAACCGATTGCAATAGCTTGTTTCTACAAGCAAGGAACAAATTGAACAAGCAGTTTTTTGGAGAAAGTAAATTAAGAGGTGGAACAAAAGCATCCCTGCCTTTGTCTGTCCCAGTAGACAAACAAACGTTAATGGTGGAGTGAAACAATGCGTGACAAGTGTTCAAACGTCAAATTAGGAAAATATATAGCGACGTAGACAAGAAATTCCGTGTGAATCCATCCATTTGCAAGAGAGTGAAACACGGCACATGTATTTGCCTTCATGTGTGCCTGTGTGTACTTGGCCGAATATAATTTAGCGTGTTTATCCAGAATTGAGAAAGAAGAAGTGCTTTTGTTGTTTTGACTTTGAGAGAGGGATGTGGTGATGATGATGATGACTTTGTCATGTTCGTTTGTCCAGATGAAACGTCTGGAGAAAAGCATGCATGTTTGGATGGAGAAAGCTGCGAGTTGCGTACTTGGAAGTAGTCGGTTGTTTGGGGCTTCGTCCTGGATTGTGTAAACAACAAAGTCAATGCTGAGCAAGATTGGTTTTGTTGAGTTCCTTCAGTGTACATAATATTCTTGTCGATTCCTCCTGCTTTTATAATGAAGTAACCAAAACACGTGTAAGCATAAAGATAACAAAGCTGGTGAGTGAAACTGCTCAGGATCGAAGCAGCAAGAAACCATTTAAATTTAAATTGAATGCAAATAGTACGGCGAAACTCGTTGGCCAAATCCAACTTGAACAGACAAAGCAGAGACTGGTCTAATGGAGTGAAAGCGGAAGCGAATAATTAGAAATCTACTGTCCTGTGTAAAGTTCAAGAAAATGCAAAGTCTCGAGCGAATTCTGCACGAGCAACTGCTATCAGATTTGTTGTAGAACCAAAAGCCCACTACAAAATGTGGTACCGTTAATAAGGTATGCATTTTATTGCAAAATATACACGTGTGAAAGAGACGCTCCAACCACATCAAGGCATTTCATTAACAAAGTTGGGCGGTAGGTGGGCGAGGGCGGATTAAACCGGAATTGTGCGGTCTGTAAACTGGTTACGACGGCAAAAGTTTTTCTCGGAATTGGAACAAATTGCAAAAGTTTTGCCGAAGGTACAAATAAACTTATTTTTACGTATATATATATCGTTCATATGTATCAACATTCAAGTTTGTGAGGCGACTTGGATTGACTTGAGTTTATTATGGCAAGGATATCTTTTCATGCATAGAAAATCTCGGGGTTTTCTTTTTTCTTTTTCTTCTCCTTTTTTCTATCCATCTATTTCAATCAAATGAAGCATAATTACAAGGCCGTGTATTTTTTCAACAGCTGGAACAGTTGCGAAACAACAAGGCTCATCAACAAGATGGTGACGTCGGCAGTACTGGGAGCGGCGATGGGCACAGGGTTCGCCCTCGTCGTTGCTATGACAATCGTCATTTATCGCTACTACATGGTTCGAAGGAAAGGCGCTGATTGGGGTGACCTGGAGCGTTTCGAAGTTCCGCATCTCGACATGAACAAGAAAGGACGACCGATGCGGAAAGGTGGTTGCGGAAAAAGCCTCGGAAGATGTTACTACACTTCGTGTACAAAACAAGGTTCGTCTTCGAGCGTCGCTAGTCCGTATGGAAGTTGCACTTCCGTGTCAACGCGGTGGGATAGCTGGAAGAGCAGGTCGAGTACCAAGTCATGTCCACCTGTTTACACCTATCCTCAACAGGTGAGTGACTTTTCTCGTTCTTGATTGAGAGCATCAAGCTATTATCAGGTTCACGAGGTCGGAAAAGGCATCTCGGCTTGAAAGCAGCTAATTATCTGTGCTCCAGGTGTCAAAGCAAAACGTGATTATTTGTTCGCCGACCTGCCCGCATTATCAAAACAGCTGGGTGCTTTGTGAGTGTAGATGGAGAAAGTTTGTCGATTGTATTGAATAAAATGAAATCTAATCAGTGGTTCATCATATTGAGGACTGAGGTTGACTGGCTTCGGTAGAACTTTCTTTCTTTTGTCGACTGTCATGCTCAGGGAAGATGTTTCCACGAAAGTTATAACCACAAATGTTTGTAAGACAAAATTTAAACTGGTTTCCCCTTGGGACGAAAACAATATGCTTTAATAGAAATACATCGTAAATTGGAAAATCAAGAACGTTAGCAGAAAATTTGTTCAATTGGTAGAACAATTACCTTAACAAGAAAGATCAAGGCCAGATGCCATTGCCGTAACAGGTCTGGAGAAGGAGAAAGCTTGATTTATTTTTAACTCTCGCTTAGTGTACCCAATTTATTATTCGTTACTTTGTACTTGTGAATCACTACAAAGGCAATTTTTTTACATGCCAGGCATGAGAAAAAAGAGAGCCAATTATATACGTAAATGAAAAAATCAAAAAACAAATAATATATTTAATATTTTGTAAAAGAACATAAAAACTGTTATCACTGGATATTTCCACCTTGTACACTCGAAACCAAGGCAAGTTCAAGGACCATTGCAAAATAACACTGTGCAACGAATGAGCCACTTTGCTAGCTTAATGTGGAATCCGCAATTCGGAAGATAGCGCCATCTGCACAATTTCTTCCGCTTAAGGTTTGAGCGGAAGGTCTGTAAACAGAACTGAAGCAACAGTCGCGGAGATGGCGCTCAAGTAGCGGCGGAACTGAGTCGGAGAAAGTTGGAGATGGAACGCCACAGCCAGGAATCTGCTTTCACTCCATCCATAAGAAAAGCTGCAACAGGTCGCTCATACTAGTTGAATTCGCTGATACAAACTTCCTAGATGTCGTGCCTGTCGTCAGCGGTGTAGTTATCGTTTCGAGAGGCGGACGACTCCATTTCGAAATCTTCAAAGCGTCTTAGAAAACCTTGAAAAGAGCCGCATTAATAATTGATGGAGAATCGACAGACAGAAAGCAATGCCGTTGTTTTTGTCTTTGGAATCACGTTTTTCAAGCACAAAAAGTTGTAGAAAGCAACCAACTTGTTGCTTGTTCTATCCATAGGAAATGTATACAGTCTGCATGAAAACACTAGAAAACAAAATATAGCGACGACGATGCTCAATTCTATCTGTTCCGGGTGTTCTTTGCATGCTTTGTTGAAATACAAAGAGCTCACTCGAGAGTATCCTCTCGACGACTCAACTTTATGGTGGTGGAACGAGATCAAAGGATGGGCGGTGGTTGTGTACTCTACTCGCGCAACAAGAGTAGCTAGGCAAAAGGCTCAAGAGTCAAGCCAATATCGAGAATGAAACAAACAGTGAAAAATTAAATTTGCGAAACACCTCGTAAGGGCCTGATGGCGGTTTGTTGATGGCAGAAAAACCACATGAGAAGATAGCATTTTGTGTATCTAGGACAGGATGGGGGAACAAAGGTTGTAGAAATTGAAAATCACGCAATAACCGACCTTTCCCATTTGACACGGAAATGCCTTTCTTTCTATTTCTCCCGTTACGGCCACAAATGTATTGTGAACCGAGGAAATTTCTCCGTGCTTCTTTCTTTCTCTTTGAATTCAATTATTTATACGTACATAATTTTCCGGAAGCATGCACGACGGGAAGCATAATTCTGTCCCTATTTATGACTCAAATTCGTTAACTTTTTGACTTATTGTACGCTTTTGTCCTCGCTATACACGCACTAACCTTTTCAAAGCCGCATGCATAAAAAAGTGTATGATTTTTCAAGGGCTCTGACATTACTCAAGCCTGCTGTTTGGACAGACGTTTTTTCTCGATGAAATTTTTTCGTGAAATTTTTTATCACCTTATCAATTTTGCCAAGACTGGAAGTCTCCGCAGGGATGGACGCTGGGAATCTGTGCAGAAAGCAATTTCAACGTTTGAGTTGAGCACGAGGTTTAGACTCGAGAGAGGCTTGCCAAACTCACATGTGCAATATTCTGTAGTGGAAAACAACAACAACATTTGTACAAGGTCAGACAGTGGAGTGAAAGTGGAAGAAGATTCGCCCTGGGAAATGTGGTTTTGTTGATGGAAATGACGGTTTCTGTAACCTGTTGCAAACACCCGGACGGCATGAGAAAGTAAGTGTTTTGGGGCGGTTATTGTAACTATAAGAACCTTTGCGGTTTCCGGTCCAAGGTGAGCACTATATAAAGCTGGCCGAGTCAAAAAGAAACAATATATACCACAGTTGTTGCACACCAGGTGCGTGTCGTGTTTGAACAACTAAAAATTCGTTGTATTTTTTTCTCTACTTTGTATCATCAAAGACTTTATAAATTCAATTTGGCAATTTTTTTTGCGACGTTTGAATTTTCAGAAACCAGAAAGGATACAATTTTGCTGGAATTAAGCACAAAGCAAACTTTGTCAAAAATGCATGTATATATGCTCAAGAACGAGCCGAATGACTTTTAGCCTTGAGGCAAAACTTGGAAGCGAGTAAAAGCGTAATGTATATACTATTACGCAGGCCTTTGTACAGAGTTGCGACATGATCTTGACTTCAAACAGCTGAAAATGGTATGAGATGAAAAGCTGAGGCTGGGTTACGTCTTTGTAACTATATTGAATAATCCGGGTTCGAGATAAAATATATTCAGTGTCGTATGTGGACTTTGTGTGTTTACCGACCAAGTTTCGTGAACTTGATTGAGATTCAAGGAGTAAAAAACAAGAATAATCTCGTTGCGTTTACACTGATCGTTAAAGAGAAGTTATAAGATACCCTTGGGGAAAGAGTTTCGATTGGAATCTTGTGCGCCGTATGGTCGTCATCATTCTACAGCTTTCTCTTCTCCAAACAAATTCAAAAGGTTCCGTGTAGTTTTAATGGCAACTGTAAACTTGCAAAAAAACTGTGCCCCTTCGTTGTATTTTTATTTTTATACGTATTCCATGTACCAGGAAAATGTTGGTTGAGCCTCGACCATGTCCAACAAAGCACTGTTTTACAGTCGGGGAAGTTGCATGTGGTGGTCGCCGTGAGAACATTTAATGACACGTTCAAATTGTACGTGTTCGTCTAAAGCGTCATCCATGTGTAAACTGGGTGAAAGTATGTTTGTATATATATACACACTTGTGTGCGAGCTTATAATGGCACGGCGAGACAGTAAAATGACGGTCGGATTGTGGTTTCAAAGTGAAACTTTTTATATTGTCAATGTATTTCTAGTCTGTCCCGGTTTACGTGATGGAGGACAATTGAGATGAGGATTTGAGCTTTCTCAAAAGCGTTTCTTCATCTGCTTGTTTTACTCCTGCTGGCGCGGCGAGGCTGTTGGTGAAAGCTCAAGTTTGTGTTGGGTGGAAGAAGGCCGAGCCACTATTGCTGCTTGTACATGATCATCATCCGCGCTCCGCCAATGTATCTTCCCATTGAGTCTCACATCTTTGACTTGGACGGATATATGTTGCGGGTGTCTGTTGTCGCTTTTACCAGCCTCTTTCCACATTTTCAGAGGTTTTGAAAGGGAAAATACATTCTCGATTCAATAGACTCGCAGGGTTACAGGTGGTCGGTTTTATCGTCTAGTTTTTCAAAGAATATTTCTCAAAGTTTGAGCCAGCCAGCCAACCAGGTAGACAGACGCAACAAAGAATCGACGAGTTAAGTACTTTGTCCTCCTGCCTCTGTGCTTGTTGTGTGTGGATGAAAAAGCAAATATATAAAAGGTCGACGCGGTTGCTGAGCTTGCAACAGTAAACTTTCACTCTTGATATTTCTCGGTTTGGCCGATTTCGTCGTCGTTGTTCCATCTTTTGTGTAACGGTTCTACTCTCTTCTTCACGACAAAGGTATACAAAGTTTTAATTCAAAGTTGCATACTTTTACATCTACCTTTGCTTCCATAGCATTATATTTTGTTTAGAGACATACGTGGTAATTTGATCGGGTTGAAAAACTTTTTCACCTTTAACACAAGTTGAAAAAATTATTCGCATAGTTTTCAAGACAGGGTTTTTGTGTTGGCATGTAGCGCGATCGAGTTTCCGAGGAATTTTATCGAAATTTGATCTGTTGGTTGCAAAAAATGTTTTTTTTTGTTTTTATGAACTCGAAGGTGGAAAATTCTATTTTTGCTGAAATAATCCTTTGGGGAACAACAACATACCTGTTGGATACGTACATGAAATTGAGCTGGACAGGTTTCACTTATGTATGGGATACCGATTAGGCGCTACTGGTTGCTGTTGCAAGTTATTTATAACTGGAAATTTGATCTTGAGGTATGGGATGGAACAAGCAGCTGCTGTAAAACTTTTTATTAAAAGCTCTAATGTTAGAAGGTTAATATACATTTTGGCTGGAGCGTTTAATTGTTTTGGATTCTTGTCCAGTTTTGGCGGTACTTGCTACAACAGTAGTTTTGTACAATTTCTTGTGGCTTCAGGCGTTTTGGAAGAGTGACTTGAGAGTGAAAGTTGTTTTGAACTTGTCTGGCGGCTTATCTTGTCTTGTTGAAGAATGTATTTCGAAAACTTGGTTTATATATATAATATTCAGTCTGTTGTCTCACAACATATTTCCAGCTAGTAAAACACAGCGTCTGGAGCAATTTCATCCGAATAATCAAATTACACGGGAAGCTTGAGAAGGTGAACCTTTTAGAAAATTGCAACTTTTGAGACACTTGAACAGGTTGTTGCAAGAGTTTACCGTAACTAAATTTGAGTTGTGGATGTGGAGGTCTTTCGCGTTCGCGGGACCAGAAGTGTGGTCAAGTTTTGTTTCACGAATTTTGGCAAATGTTTGCTGTTACAGAAATCGATTATAATAGATGTTGTTTTGCTAATGGACACAAGTTGAAGACACACATGTACAAGGAATGCGGAAGGAAAGGCGGTGGAATTTTGTATTGAGAGCAATTTGTCTGTAGGTACACGTAAGCCATGCTAATGATTCTTATGTAAAGGGTCTTTCAAAGGCTCAGGACAGCATAAGCTTTTTAAGCACATAAAGTGCGGTGGCGGCCCTGCCTGCGAGTATACCAGAGTTCAAAGGGAAGCAGACAGGTTTTTATGTGGGATGCTGTAAAGGACTGAAGAAAGTTTAATCTTCTTATACTGGATAAATAGTGTGTGTATATGAGTGTGAGAGTCGTTTCCTGTCCAACTTGACGAGCCGTTGAATGCAGACTGACATTTGATGACGAGCCATCATTTGGCTCTTTTATGTAAAGCTTTTGGAGAAAAGCTCTGGTTGTCAACACAAGTGAGCCGTGATTGGTGGCCATTTTGTCAATGTATATAGGAACTTTTGGAAGGGATGGCGGGCAGGTGGGTAAATGGCTTGTAAATGTGTTGATCTTGCTATTTAGGCAATAGGCGGGGACGAGTTGACCTTGATAAAAATTTGTCACGTTTGCTACTTGCAGGAGTTCAATTTGAATCAGGAGCAGCGGGTCGTTCAGCCTCTGCAGTCTTCATTCACAAGTCTACCTGAAGTTTTGGAAGACCCACGGCACTTGGTAATTTTCCCGGACGACATGCTGACTCATCAGTCGCGATCCCTGCCAACCGGACAACCGATTCCTGGTGCGAGACTTAATCGAACTCCATCAGTCTCTTCCCAAGGACACATTGAACATGCTGTCAAAAAGGTAAGCTTCGCTTTCGGCAAATACAGTATGAAATATACCTTGATAAATAAATTCGAACAAGCTCTGTCAGCCAGTCGAATCTCAACAGATGAGGATGACATGGTCTTTCATGTTCACTAGGCGACATTTCACCAGCAGCAGACGTCAACCGTGTCTGAAAAGTGTAAAAGTCTCTACATGATGAGATATTATTATATATAGTTGTCTCGCTACTGGGAACGAAAATATCGAAGAGGCGGAATTGCCATAAAATAGGTGGAATACCTATTTTGCAACGAACCGTACAAGCCTTTATGCGTCGTTTCTCGCTGTGTGTGTGTATTTTACGAGCTAAAATAATGCATGTTCTCTAAATAGACACCCACCTGCCTCCAAGCTTTCGGCTAGCAAAGGCAGTTCAAATGCATAACCGTTGGACGGATGACTGCCACTACTCATCGCTACAAAAAGAGACAATGGTTTAGAAATTAGAAATGGAATTTCTCCATTGTCTGCCACAAATTCCCTTCTGCCCTCCATGCCCTCCTACTCGCTACATCAAATCCACCTCCACCAGGCAAATCCTACACCTGAACTTATACATCATGGTTGAGCAAAAGTGAGTGACGACTAAAACTTGGAATCCATGTCCTCCATGCGTCATGTGAATTGAGTCGTGAGAGGCAAATTGGCAAATTGCGAATTTCATAAAGCCTACGTCTTCTTCCACAAGACTGAAATATATGCTTACACATATTTGTCATTTATAACTGAGTTACAGAAAAGAATGGAGGCTGGAATTAGTGAACCGATTCAATTTTGTTCATATGCCCGAGGCTAGCTAAAAATATGGGTTCTGAATCATTTCCTTTGTTGCTTGGGATTTGATCGAACGATGACTCTTTATTGATGGAAAAATATTCCAAGGGGTATTCAGCATCTCGTTCACAAGAATTATGATGAGTTGACAAAAAATTATTTGAGAGAAAAAATAATCGCATGTTCCCGATCCCAGGTATTTTTTGCACACCTGACCTGATTCGTGGCGCGAGAGAATTTTTTTCTTTTCCATGACCCTGTGAGAAAGCTGAGATGAGAGTCTGCGGGGAGATGGTTTTTCTCATTTGGCAACACAATGTGAAATATTGAAAATGTTTTTGAAACTCAATTCCGTTTGTGTATTGTTGAAAGAAGTGGCCAAATTTTTGCATCAGCTGTTGTTCGTGTTTCGCAACATACTGATGGCCTGATGGTATCGCAAACTTATACTGAAAAAACATGAATTAAACTGGATAGTCATAATCGGCTATTTTGGACCTTGAAAAATAAAGTTGCAACCAGACTGGGAGTTGAAAAAGTTAATTTGAGAGCGATTATATATAAATATACGCGGTGAAGAAAAACACTGGCTCTGAATCCACGTTCTCTAGCGTATATGCATCCACAAGTAAAATTGTAATGAAAGCATGGTTAGGTAGAGGTTTTAGGCCATTAGAGTGTTTGAATATGGGAAGCCACACGAGATGCACCTTTGGGCAATGGCGACGCCATTGAATATTATTACAAGACCGGGACTTGTGGTTGACAATTTCCTGGAAGTTTTGGTTAACGTATATATTCACCCGAAGAGTTTGCTTTCACTGCTCTGAATTTCCATTTGCTGCATCCCCAAAGCATGCTTTTAGAAGTGGGCTTACTGACGGTCGCCAACGCCGATGGCGAAGAACCTTCTTTCCCATGTACATTTTGGATGTCATCACAAGTTGTTTTTACACGGGGTAAAAATACGTTGGTGGCTGGATATGTTGGAGTATCTCATATAGCATTTATAGTGACGGAAGAACAAGTGATCATTACATTAAAAGCGGTGGTGGTTAGATAATGAGATGTCGAAAGCGGATATGTGTCGAGTAGCTCAAGTTGCATTGTTATGTGAAAGTCGAGCGCATTCAGATACATGGAGAAACGATAGAGAGCAGTGAAAAGTGGGCGGATAAAATAAACACGATTTTTACAAGGTACATACCTCAAATCCGCGTTTATATGCTTCTCTGGAGTTTAATTAAAGGTTTTGATCAAGGGATATCCTGTTGCAAAGCTCCACATGAATGTGTGCGTAATTCGAGGTGGATGGGCCGTCTGGGACTGGGACTGGACGCTCGAATCAGTGGTGAGAGTTGCGGCAAGAAAAGTCGAATTGTGGCCAAATTCAATTCTGTACATAACCAAACTGTCTAGAAGCATAACAATTTTTCGTGCTTTCTTGAAGAAAATTCCAAGGTTCATGGTTCCACCAAGCAAAACTTTCTACGGGTTAAAGTATGTATTTTTAAGTATGTTTGATAGAGCTTCACTTTAGGCTTTGTTTACCCAAGAATATGGACTTTCCAAATAGATTGCTGAAGCAGCTTACCATGTTGTTCCTACCAAACGAGTACTCCAAGCTTCCAGAGTTTGATCATTAAAGATTGCTTACAAAGCGTCTATGCTGTGCATCCAATTATTCAACTCTCAAACATAACCATCATAATCTTGAATTCGGGTTTCAAGAGATTCAAGGCCAAATATTGGTATTGACAAAATTTTAAGTACGTAATGGCCTTCCCGAAAAAGGATTTAACTGGGTAAACTGCGGTTTTTAGAAAATGAGCTGTGTTACAACAAGTGCTGAATTTTCTGTAGTACATGTATACGCAGCCTGGCTGAGTCTCTTCAACTCCAGGACTTTTTGAAATTCCCCTTGTTTATCCCTCGAGGACTTTACGGCCATTCCTACCGGAAATTCGTACCACTTGAATTCTTTGCATCATTATGACAGTGACAGCTGAGAGGCCTTTAGCTACACTCGGCAAAGGACGACATTTCCTCATCCGTTTCGCGAAATGGCGCTCAACAAGCCAACCAGTCCCGTTTACATTATGCGTTTCTGAACCGCATCCATTCACCAACTCTCCAATTCGCAAGCATATGCATTATTTCCTCTTGAATATGCTTCTTTACCACCACAAATGCGCACCTGATGACAATTTTAATTGTCGCATTCAATGAGCCCACTGGGAATTGTGAATTCACTTGAGCGTTTTCGAGTGGCTCCCTCTCGTGTATGTTCCGTGCATTATATACAAGGAATCTGTATTTTGGTCCTCCTGACTGATGCGTTGACGACGACGATTCAAAGTTAAACTTTCTCTTCTACAATTCTCTAGAAACTTGTAAGGAAAACAAGTCGTCAAAAACAGACTTTTGGTTGTTTTGGCTATGCCCAAAACAACTAATCTTGCAAAGCAGTTTCTAAACCCCCTGTAGCTTACAATTAGTACGGTAAATCGTGTCGACATATGTCGTAATCCAAATTCGCCACACTCTTCGACACTGAGGTGTATGTACAAACACAAAAGAATTTTCGTCTTCTTTGAACTATAGCCTTGAACCTACACGCGCCGTTTACACCTGTGACAATGCCATTTTTATCTCCGAATTCCTGGTAACGTTCAAAAATTCAAAGCCAAATAATCAAAGGTGCATATCAGAAATTGGTTTCTACAGATCATGCGGGAAAGTTGTGACAAGTTGTTTATTTTTGTTCATACTTATCGATATTAATTTGCTGGCGTTATGGCAGCCACAAACTTTTGCACGTGGAGAAAATATAATGAAAATTTGATATGACTTTATTGCTCTGTGTATATTATTAAGTTTTAATTTACCGTTGAAGGGGTTGTGAATCAATAAAAATTCATTTTGCTGTAATTAACGTAAATCACGGTGTTTTGATAGTGGCGACTGTGTTTTCTGGAGGCTCTCTTGGAGTATCAGGCACCATGCACCAGGTTCTCTCTCAAACGGAGCTAAAATAATAAATCACAGTTCACGGCCAAGGACTCGATGATATAGCAAACTATATATCACTATGGACTGGCGATAGCAAAATATCAATTTCTTTAAAAGCTATGGCAGGGTTCAGAATATTGAAAAAATACGTGGCTTCTTCACACGTGTGTTTGGCAGGAACGTTAATAAAGAAAGGCTACAGGTGGAAACGCTGAGCTCTCAGCACGGCAATCAATTAGTGTTGATGAAGATTCTGTGCGTCCGTAACTTTGTTTCAAGGTCTAAAAAATTGATTTTGTGCTGATGGTGCTTAATTCACTTGATAAGCATTTGGATTGGAACTTTCATCAACAAGTATTAATGAATTAAATTACCATTTTGTAATTACCGTGTCTTCTAGGAAGCGTAAAAAAAGACTGAAGAAGACATTACTTGTTTACGTTTGCGATAAGCTGAAAATTGGAAAGGCAGGATCAACAGATTTTCTGCTGAAGAAAAAAACAATTTGCCTCTCCGTATATTACCTTTTCTGTTGCGAAAAATGGAGAAAGCACGTTTCCCGGTAAATGTCATGTTAAAAATGCCAAGATGTAAAAAATGTTACGGCAACAGCTACGTACGGTTTGTGTTTTTGACTTTTTGTGACAAGTGGCAAAAGGGTCATCCAATTTTTAGAATAACATCATAGACGGATGTCAAGAAGGGAAAAGTCAAGAAGAAGGCAAACAATATAAAGTTGGGGAAGGTAAATAATGGTGGCGGTGAAAGGCAAATAGGATGACGAATGTAAAAGCGGAAAAGGTCGGTTTGGTCATGCGGTTTGTATAGGTTGCATATAATGTTGGAATGATGATGATGATGACGAAGATTGTAATAATGTAGCTATGAGATGGGAAGATTTAGTTTTGGGCGACAAGATAGATGGTAGGGAGATTTGAGAAAGTGGATTGATATAACGGCGTGGGGAAATCAAGTTAAGGGCTACTGCTGATGCTGGTTGGTGTATATGCGATTTATAGTGTTTTGGTTGGTGGGGGTTTGGTTTACTGGTGGAAGCAGGAGAATATGAAGCTGATTGAAAGTAGCAGTGGCATGGGAGGCAGGTAAGCCACGGGAGGAGCGGATGAAAGTTGATGGAATAGTAAATGGTGCTTTTGACAAGGTGTGTTTGCCTGTTGGGTGGCTATGATGGGAGAGCAGGAGGTTTAATATTCGCGAGCCTGACTCTGATATCGCTGGCTGCGCAGTGATTGAAGCATTGGTAACGTATGAATAATGGAATTGTATTTTGAACTTTATAAAGGGACATCGAGGATCTTCTCCAGCGATTCGAACTTTTACTCCTGAAGGACTCAGCACTGGTGTTTCGCCTCCGGATTCCCCACCGTTGACTTACATGGGATCTCGATCGCCGTCTCCTCTTCACGTGAGTCCACACAATCTTTTTACCCACTACAACAACTACTATAAGGCAACCCAACTACCTGTCGCTCCATCAGTTGCCCCTTAAAAGCCTCTTATGACTATCGAGCCAAGAGAGCTGACTACTCAAAAGAGAAAGCTTGTTTTAAAAGTGTCAGCACTTTGTCAAAAAGCCCGCATCAAACTCATTCCGGAGTCATTCCGTCAAAATCGTTCAATATATACACTTGATACTCTTGGTGATTCGTGCCCTCCGACTGTTTCTTATATTCCGTGCCAAAACGTTCGAGGCTTCAATTGGAAAAATATCCTCAAATATTAATAATATTCGTGACTACCCATAAACAAACATTTTTGTTTTTTCAAAATAGTGATGACCTCAGCAAAACTCGAGTGATTTTTATAGTAAAAAGTGTCGTTTGTTTTGATAATAATGCGACGTGTAAGAAGTTGGAGCAAAACGGTGAAAATCCACGTACGTTTACACTATAACGCAAATTTTGATTGTTTGACCAGTCTTTGTCACATGTGTAAACCAACTGTGTGTGTGTACTTTTTAGATACATGAATTTGGAAACAAACTTGCAGATCCAAAATCCCAATAGGGTCACCACAGAAACTTGTCAAAGTAACCAAGCTGCAAGTTTTAGAAAGCTGAGGTTGAGGCTGAAAGGCCCAACATGAAGGTCTCTAAGGTTTCCGTAGGCAGTTATCGTATCAAGTCATGTTTGACACGGCATGTGCATACACTGATTCGAAATGTCCCATTTTGAGAAAGGTGTCAACTCCACTTGTTGATGCACATACGTAAATGAAATTATACCCGTAATAGTTTCTCGATGTAATTACCTGAGAGAAGAGTGGTTCTGGAGAAGTACATGCATGTGAAAATGTCGTATATATAAATTGATTGGTAATTTTCTCTCTTTGCAGATCCGTACGGCTTCTCTCGAAATGAAGAACGGGTCGCCATCTTCTTCGGTCGCCGATGTTCGGAACCCCGCTGTTGCTGCCGCAGTAGCGGCGGCAGCCGCTACTACCGAAGATGCGAAAAACGGACCTCAGTCCCAATGTTCTCTCAATTCTTTGTCGGACAAACATGCGTTTCCTGGAACTCCTCATAATAGGTGAAGCACTTGTTGCCTTTCTTTCGCTTTCTTTCTTTTTTCTGTCCTTCCATTTTTTCCTCTCTTTGGTAATGAACTTTTGGCTAATAGCCTTGAGGACAATTATGAGACGTTTTCGGCCTCCATTGGTTAATGGTGAAAGAGCGCCGAGGCTTCATACAGTGGCTCAATACCCAGTGAATATATACACACTTCTCTGGGGGAAAAGAGCCAATCGTGTAAGACTAAATAAAAGTACCCTGTATAGAAGCTACATACACACAGCAAGCCGGCTATTAACTGTTGGTTAGTTAATTCTGTGAGAACATCTGGAAGTCGGTATAAAAATTCTCGGTTCGTCTTCCCGACGTAATATATTTTACACAACGGCGCAGTAAGTTGCTGGAGCCTGTTGCGTCTCAAGATGTAATTTACTTCTTCGGTAGCCAAATCCGCTCTACTTTTGCAAGGATTCTCCATGGGAAGGATATGATAGCAGGGGGAAACTTTTTTCTGTAATCGGTTTAATCAGATGCTGAATGCAAGACGAGCTCTGAATACGAATTATATAAGCAGACACGCACATGTTGTGCTATATTCTGTGGCCTTTTTGTGTCGTTGCTGGACGACGGAAGATTTGGAACCATAGCATACATGGTTGAAGCTGAAGACAACTTGTTGCATTTGGTGGGAAAAAAGGTCTTGTATTGCTTCAGATCGGCAGACACGATATATCAGAGGGAGAAAAGCCTGTCGGGGTCTTTGTCGTCGATTACAGACAGAAGTGACGGTCTTCTCAAGTCTATGATTACTTTCTCCGTTTGTTGCCGAGTGGAAGGAAGTAAAAGGAGGACACGTTGAAGACGATGACGGCAAGATTTTGCTTTTCTTGTTTGAGACTTTCTCATAGACCATCATCGATTTGGTTCAGTGACGCAGCAAAGTCGATGGTCGAACAGAAGCAGGAATCACGTTTTTCATCTTATGGACAAAAATATGTAAAGCCAAAAATAAAATGAATACGATGACAGACTTGTTACTACAGACAGTTTCAAACATGCTTTCTGTTTCACATGCGTTTCTTTAGCCGAATTCAATCCCCGTGTATATATTAAATACACGTTAGTTTGGTGTTTGAAGTTCCGGAACGACTTTTCACTTAAGGTTAGCTGAAAAAATGTATGACATGTGGCGCCAGAGGGCAAACAAAACAGGCAAATGTTTAATGTCATTCCCTTGATCGCCTTTATTACGCTGTGATGAGCATATTATTTTTCTCTTAGATTCTGTAAGCATGTGTAAACTTGTAGCGACGACCTTGTACACCTTGAAACTCGTTTGGACACATATGAGGTGCTTCTCAAGTTGCAAGAGGCGTCTTGGAAGATTTCATCTTGTGTAAGAAGATATTATAAGTATATATGGTTGACTGAAGAGAAAAAGAGAAATTTGTTAGGTCAACAAGGTGAAAATGTAGGGGAAAGATATACTGCGAGAGCTGAAAGCATGGAATTTGTACCTGTTTATTTATTTAGTCGAGTGTAAATATCGAAACTCGCATTACCTGTTGAAAATTGTACGTTGGATATGTGCTTCCATGCTTGCAGTTTTCACAGACACACATTTTCTCCACGTGTATTCACTCAATCAAAAACGCGGGTTGGCAGGCGTTTCCGTGAAAAATATTGCCTTTCTGCCACCTGAGAAGAAAAAATTGGGTTTGTTGGTCTTTGGCAGATATTCGCATATTAGACAGAAACATGTGCACACGCGGTTCACCTTATGTGTGTTCCTGATGTCACCTTGGAAATGGATAAAACCAACCGGAAACTAGATCCCGGTTCTTACCGCAACATGTACATATCATCTTGTACAAAAGTGAAAATTTCTGAGACTGTCCCAAATCCATTAGATGTTAGACGTTTTCTGCGAAATCCTTTCATCTATAAAGTTGCTACGAAACGCGGAGGTGTTTAGCAGGAAATGTTCAATATTTTTTGTATTGGTTATTCATAGCTCTCAGCCACATACACAATTTATGTGACCAAAGCCCTAACAAGTATAACTGGATTTGACGTATGAACGTTACGTAAACGCCATTTCGGTCAGTTCAAGGACCGATTTTATCCAGGCCTTTCACATAACTATGGAGACTGATTATGTCCTTCGGAGATCTCTTTGTTCACCAAAGATTGACGAAATCTTTTATAAAGCTTGCTTGTACATGTTGTTTTCAGTCGACGGACTTCTCGATGCATTTCACCATTGCTGATTCCGCCAAAGTCACCAACTCTGTCCGATGCTTCTTCTCAATCACCGGGGCCCATTTCCCCGCTTCTTGGCTCTCTTCAACTGGACCTGTACCAAAAGAAGGATTTGGCAATGTTTCTGCCGACCCACAAACAAGCTGGATTCACGCCTCATGACCGAAGTCCTCCGCTGGGACGTCTTCACTACCGGCTCAAGTACGAGCTCGACAAATCCGACCTGCATGTACAAGTGGTTGAGGGTAAGTTTTGTGTCTTTTTCCGCCATCTTTATTGAAGGTGTGTTTGTGTCAGGAGTTTAGAAGGAGGAGAAGTGAGTGGCAGTCGTAAAAGTTGTAAAAATCATCAACGGCAAATAAGCTCCAGTCAGTCCCATACCAATTAACCTTGCGAGGATAGATGATGAGTAAGCTGAGAAAAAAAGTTGGTTGGCCATGTCAGGTTTATATATTGGCTTTGTTGCCTTGATGGCAAGTAATTAGTTTCCTCTTGGTGAAACTGTAAAAGATGAGATTTTTCTCAAACTTTCATCATGAGCTGCTGCTCTTGAAGGAAGGAAAGCTGGCGAATCTCACAGTTCTCAATATTTTATACACGATTCGAGCATCCGAGACTGTACCATAGATTGTCGATTACAGAATTTCCCTGTAAGAAATTGTGTGTAGATTCGGCAGGTGTGCGAATGACATGGAAACAATACAGCATATCGACTGTGAGATATAGTTGAGAGAAATCGGCTGATCAAGAGCGGGAAATGAAGTTTGAGCAAGGTTACACCGGGCAGTAGACAAGAATATAGAGAAACGAAAATATCCAGTCTCGTTAGGAGCAAGTTGTTTGCCTGAGGAAATACAACTTTCACCAAAATCTCTTGTCCCGCTGTGAAATGGAGATGAGAATAAGAGGTAGAGCCTTGAAGCCCGGATGTTAAGGATTTTGGTAAGCGGTTGTGAAGGCTACGATCATCATGTATACTTATATATATATCCGCTGAGATGAACCATCATAAAAGACATGTACGGAAAAGGCTCGTCGTTTCGAAGGATTTTCCAAGCGTGGCACTGGTGCTGATGATCAGTTTCAATCATCATCCATGAACTATATAAATTGTGTCTTTCTTCTTGTTTTTGTCATTGATGACACTCTGGCACACATCTCTGCATTTGTCACCACCGCTGACAACCTGTTTACTCATCCTTTTAGCCCTTTCACCCTTTGCAATACACACATTTTGATTCTTTTGCAAGGTGAAATTTGTACAACAAAAGAAGTCCATGTATACGCCACCGGCTCCGCTTTTCACCATCTATCCAATTACATTTCTCCTTTCCAGCATATTATATAGTGTGCTCGTGTGCAACCTGAGTAGAAAGCAGAAGCCCATGTTGTCACCATTTAATTTCTCTATAGCAAAAACTTTTCCTCGCTCCAATTTCTGATTACTTTTTTCTTGTACAACCCAGTGTCACAAGGAGAGAGACCTTGAGTTAAAAATTTGGAACTCTTATTTTAGGTATATGCACTTTTGTAGAGAAGGTGCGATTGAATATTCTCGTTCAACTCAACTCTTCTGGTACTTGTGCTCTCATGCATAAACAAAACTTTTGATCTTGAACGATTTGTGTTGTTGGACAAAGTTGGGCAAACAACTTGTTGCCTCGATGAGTTTCAGCCCTTTGTGCCTATCATCAGCATGACAAACACTGCAGCATAATTATCAAGAATATACACGTTTCACAAGCTGGTAAAACAGACTGGTCGTGGAAACAAACACGTTTGCAATTTCAAAGGACTTGTACCACGAAAAACTGTATATATATTTTGAATCAATATAGAACAAAGTTAAGTCGAACTTTGCTTGGTAACTTGATAATGATGACATACATTTATAGCTACAAAATTCCAGAATATATAAGAGCATAGGTATGCATGTTCAAGGCCTATAACGGATACCTTTGAAATGTCAAACTTGAGATCAGATATCTCTTGGCTGCCGCTGGGATATGTGCGTTTAATATCGATTTAATGGAGTTTATGTATTTGAAGCGCGTATTACTGTGAGGCATTTGAAGTTAAAACGCTTACTATATATGTTGTTTTTTATAGCGACGGACCTGGCCCCAAGCGATCAAGGCGGCTTCAATGATCCATACGTCAGGGTTTTTCTTTCACCTGAAGTTGACACACGCAAGAGACAGACCAACATTCACCGGAACGATCCTAATCCGTACTTTGATGAGCACTTCAAGTTTCCAGTGTCACAAGATGATCTCAAGGAGAAGACGCTAATTCTGCAGGTACACAATTTTAGCGAGTGGGGGAATGGCGCTACTTTTAGTAATTCGCCTAGTATAATCGCGTTACATAAATAATGAAAGCACTTTTGCAACGACCTTTGGATGAGCTTAAAGGCTACTTTTCTCTTCTAGGTATTTGATTATGACAAGTACTCAAGGAACGATGTAGTTGGAGAAATTTCTATGCGTCTTGAGGACTTTGATGTGACAACCAACTTGGATGTGTGGGCTGAAATTTGCAAAAATAAGAAGGTGAGGCAAAGAAAAAGATTAAAGTGTTTAATATGATTAAATGCGGAATGGAATATTCTAATTTTTAATGTGATCTGATATAGCCTTCTGGAGAAAGACAAGAGATTTTAATTTCATTGTCCTACTTGCCGTCCGCGGAGCGGCTCACGGTGGTCTTGCTGAAGGCAAGAAATCTTCACTCGGCTCCTAATAAGGACACCATTGGTAATAGTGCCACTCTAACTTTGATTTCTTCCAATTTTCAGTCAAAGTAATTCTAAGAATTATTTTTTCTAGATCCTTTCGTCAAAGTTTACTTGGTTCAAGGAGGTAAAAAGTTGAAGAAAAAGAAAACAACTGCTCGGAAAAACACTAACAACCCTGTCTGGAACGAAGCTGTGAGTTTCTCGATTTCAGCTACTGCGCTCAATACGGCTGCCGTCGAGGTATTTATATACGGAAAAAGTTTACCGGTTTTGCAAGTTGTGCAGAAAAAGTTGTGAAAGAGAAACTTGGCATGTTTTTACAGGTGTGCGTCTTGGACCAGTCCAATGAATTGATCGGCAGCAGCGCTCTCGTCGGATCTTGTATTGTCGGACCAAGAGAAACTGGAACTGAATTGACCCACTGGCAAGACATTACTCAAAACTTTAGAAAGACCATCGCCATGTGGCACGTACTCACCTAAGAAAAACAAAGTATTTTCAAGTTACGTCGTTTGCTGCTGCTATCAAATTACAAATTGCAGTTGCTCGTCCACATGGATCTACTGCAAGCTTCTGATGCCAAAGAGCAGTCATTACATTAAAATAAATGTGTTTTACGCATACATTCTACATGTTTAGCTGTAATGAAGAGTCCATCTTAAACCCACGTATATACAAACTCAATTCGTTCAAGTTTTCAACTGTCATGTGACGTAAGTCAGGCCGAGATTTGCTAAGAAAAAACTTAAATTATTTATATTTTGTCTATTAAACTACCTTACCTGGTTTCCGTGACGGATGGTAAATCCATCTACTGTCGAATTATCCCTTCCAACTTCCAACTTCCGACACAGATTTTAGACATTATCTCTTGGAAGCGGGGACTCTGTACCATTAACGAAGAACTTGTCTTCTTTACAATTTCAATTAGCGAATGTGTAACTTTAAGAAATGTTCGAATGAGTCAGCTATGGATGACACAAGAGCTATTAATTTATTGGTTGTTAAAAGTAGAAGGAAACTGAGAAAACAGATCAAATGTCTCATGAAACTTTCTCCAAAAGCGTATGTGAGTAAAGTCTCTCATTTATGTGGTAGTAGAAAAGCAGAAGTGCAAGGTTTACTCTGACCAAATGCTGTTTCAAGACGAATGTCGAAATTAGCGTAAATTGATACAGACAATGATTCAAGTTTAAGTTTTGAGAAAAGGTGAATGGATTGTAAGTCATAGCATATGATTTTTAGCTTTAGATCTCAGTCAGTAAACGTAAGTTACTGCTCCGCACATTACTAGGTTCATGTATACCCGAGCACTCCGTCTACCTGACTTTCAAACTTTTCCCCACATGGATCCGGAAGCTCGAAACGTTTGATGTATAAGCATTGAAGATTCCTGTCGGTGTTGCACTTGATGTGCGTGATTGTGACCTGAATGTATCTTGATGTTGACAACTTTAATTGTAACTTGCAAAACTGGAATGAAGGATCGGCGCTTACACTTAAATAAAGAATGTTTAAAAATACGAAATGCGCTGCGCTTTTTCGGTCTTTGTTCGATTTTCAGATACACATCTGTATCGGACGTAACAATACTATGTAGAGCTAAAGAATCCAGGTCTGGAACTCCGGAAATACTGCAGACAGAACCACAAAAAACCTCCTCAGGAGAAAACGCCCTCAAGAACTTCCTCAGGAAAAAACGTCCTCAGGACAAAACGTCCTCGGGACAAAACGTAATCGAGACAAAATATCAATTCACACGCCAGGATTTCCGCAATATGGGGAAAACGGGCGCGGAGCACAATTTCTTCTCGGATAAAAATAACTTAAAATCAATGGAATTTGATCAAAAATTCAAAATTCGAACGCCAGGATTTCCGCACAATACCGAACAATTTGTGCTCCGCGCCTGTTTTTCTGGGATTGCGGAAATCCTGGCGTGCGAAATTTCAAAATGCCATCAAATTCCGATAAAAATAACTTGAAAACACTGGAATTTGATCAAAAATTCAAAATTCGAACGCCAGGATTTCCGCAATACCGAAAAAAATGTGCTCCGCGGCAGTTCTTCCGGGATTGCGAAAATCCTGGCCAGCGAAATTTGAAAATTCCATCAAATTCCGATGCAAATAACTTAAAATCACTGGAATTTGATCAAAAATTCAAAATTTGAACGCCAGGATTTCCGCAATACCGAAAAAAATGCTCCGCGTCCGTTTTTCTGGGACTGCGGAAATCCTGGCGTGCGAAATTTCAAAATTCCATCAAATTCCGACGAAGATTACTAAAAATACTGGAATTCGATCAAAATTCAAAGTTCCATCGCCAGGATTTCCCCAATACAGAAACAATTGTGCTCCGCGCCTGTTTTTCTGGGATTGCGGAAATCCTGCATCGAATTCCGATGAAAACAACTTAAAATCACTGGAATTTTATCAAAAATTCAAAATTCGAACGCCAGGATTTCCGCACAATACCGAACAAATTGTGCTCCGCGCCTGTTTTTCTGGGATTGCGGAAATCCTGGCGTGCGAAATTTGAAAATTCCATCAAATTCCGAAGAAAATAACTTCAAATCACTGGATTTCGATCAAAAATTCAAAATTCGAACTCCAGGATTTCCGCAATACCGAAAAAAAGTGCTCCGCATCCGTTTTTCCGGGATTGTGGAAATCCTGGCGTGCGAAATTTGAAAATTCCATCAAATTCAGATCAAATGGACTATAAATTATTGGAATTTGATCGCAATTCCCAAATGCTTACGCCAGGATTTCCGCAATACGAAAAATGGTGTTCCCAGCCCGTTTTCCCAGTATTGCGGAAATCCTGGCGTGCGAATTTGGCAAATTCCTACAAATTCAGATGAAATGGACTATTAATTACTGGAATTTGATCGAAATTCCCAAATTCTTACGCCAGGATTTCCGCAATACCGAAAAAATGGTGTTCCCAGCCCGTTGTCCAGGTATTGCTCAAATCCTGGCGTCAGAATTTCGCAAATTCCACCAAATTCCGATGAAATTGACTATAAATTACTGGAATTCGATCGAAATTCTCAAATCCTTATGCCAGGATTTCCGAAAGTTTGGAAAAATGGTGCTCGGCGCCCGTTTTCTCAAAACTTCTGAAATCCTGGCGTCAGAATTTCGCAAATTCCACCAAATTCCGATTGAATTGACTATAAATTACTGGAATTTGATCGAAATTCCCAAATCCTTACGCCAGGATTTCCGAAAGTTTGGAAAAATGGTGCTCGGCGCCCGTTTTCTCAAAAATTCCGAAATCCTGGCGTCAGAATTTCGCAAATTCCACCAAATTCCAATGAAATTGACTATAAATTACTGGAATTTGATCGAAATTCCCAAATCCGTACGCCAGGATTTCCGAAAGTTTGGAAAAATGGTGCTCGGCGCCCGTTTTCTCAAAACATCTGGAATCCTGGCGTCAGAATTTCGCAATTTCCACCAAATTCCGATGAAATTGACTATAAATTACTGAAATTCGATCGAAATTCTCAAATCCTTATGCCAGGATTTCCGAAAGTTTGGAAAAATGGTGCTCGGCGCCCGTTTTCTCAAAACTTCTGAAATCCTGGCGTCAGAATTTCGCAAATTCCACCAAATTCCGATTGAATTGACTATAAATTACTGGAATTTGATCGAAATTCCCAAATCCTTACGCCAGGATTTCCGAAAGTTTGGAAAAATG